>JALNIO010000884.1:3609-126256 GCA_023509875.1 Rugonectria rugulosa | reverse complement strand
AAAAAAAAAAAAAAAAGAGCTTGCGAATGCTCCTCCAAGAATCCAGCCCCGATTCGGGCAAGACTCTTGTCTCCCATCAAACGGCTGGGCCTCTCTTGGTGGAGGCTCCTGAAGATTGCAGGGAGGGGGAAGACTAGGAGCTTGGATCCCGGAGCAAATCGATAGCTCTTCCGTACCTACCAACCTACCTTAGGTACCTTGCGCCCTCGTCAGTTACGTAGTTGTGGAGATTGCTCGATCTTCGTGTGGGGGAGGTTTTTGGAGACTTTTCGGAGGGCATGGAAGGTGCCTGAGCCACCATTTCTCGCTTGTCTGGACTGGACCCGGAGAGCTCCATTGAGAAACTGATGGAATATGCCAGACACCAAGTGAAAGACTTGTAAAATAAAATAAAATGAAAAGGAGGCGAGAGACCTCGGCAAATTGAATACTTTCTTTGTGCAGGATCATGTTGTATTGAAGAAACTGCAATCCACTACTTTCTTCTGCGTGAGACCGCATTCATCAAGTCGACATTGTGAATGATACCGTATCATTGCATGTAGTCCGTATCTCGTACCATGTACATCAGCCATGCGACTTGTAGTCAGAAAATAGGTAAGTCGTACGGAGTAGTCCCTTGTTTCCTTTCTTTTTCTTTGGTTCGTTTTTTTGCTTTGACCCCTTGCACCGCCGTTGAAGAATTGACTTTTGGTGGCGTTCCCTAAGCGTTGAAAAAAAATGCTGGTCCGACCTGGAACTTGTCAATTAAAGGGAAAGGGGACTAGGAGCGACTCGGCCAAGCCACTGTTACGGATATTTTTTGAGCTGCCATCATTCCAATGGAAAGGAGCCTCTGCCTTTTTGAGCATCAACGTCCGTTGTATGCTTTACCACCCACTTGCTCAACAGGTACGGGCTTCATTTGAGGACGTAACAATATCAACCTTGGCTCATGCACGCATGTATCGTAGTTGTGATGGATCAACATGGATACCACAAGGTACCTACCTAGTTGCTAGGTAGGTATTCAGTCATGCATACACACCTGCAAGCTGCGGCATTCATACAACGTACCTACATAATACCCCGTGCATTTCAATCCTTTTCTTCGCAGCAATTGGCCGTCTCACTCCTCCCCTTGTCTCGCCCCATCCCTTGATCCTCGGACACCCAACGCCACAATTGGCCTATCGTTCCCATTCCAACCTGCTCTGCTTGTCTGCCCAGAAACCACCAGATGACTCTCACCACACCACTCGCGCATTACCGCACAGCCCAAACGACCAAGTACCGAGTACCTACACCGGCGCTTCACCTCTATGTAACCAAACAAGCGTCGTATTGTTCCCCTTGTTCTTCATTTCAGTAAATAATTACAGGGCTACATGAGTTACATTATTCTCGTTCGAGTGTCTTGCCATGATCAAACAGAGACTCAGAAGCTTGCCCTTCCCGCCTCTGCGTTTATTACCCAGCGACAACCATCGAGCCGTCTCGGCCCGTCCCCAACACCGTCGAGTTTTGCTGCACACATGAACCTTTTTTCCTTTTCCCTCCATCTTCTGAACTGTCTTCCTTTGAAGTTCTGTCTTATGTCTTATCCAAGCAGGCGACCTCTTCTGCTTCCCCGCACCCCGCACTTCATGACTCCGCTCATGCACATACTTGCTCCTTGGCTCGTAGGCTCCGTACGTACGTAGCTACATGTAACTAGATGGTGGAATCCTCCCGGCTTCTAACTCTTTCCGCCTCATCCCGCACTCAACAGGGCCCCGTTACTGGTTTTCTTTTCTCAACTGATGTCATTGCCCATCTCACATGGCGTCTGTTGCTGGCAGATGACTGTTCATCAACCCATACCCCAAGAGGAACATCAAGTTGACTATCACTTGTACATACCATCACATTATGTAGTAGGATTTCGCGCATATCTTTGCATCGGGAACAGCGAAACAAACAGGTTTCTATCATCATCTTCACTTCGTGGGGCTGAGTCTACATGTCTCATCCTGTCGCGTCTCCTCATCCATTCCCCATTCCCCATTCCCCATACTGCATCCCCCTTGCCTGCAAAACACCCTCCGCAAAAACAAAGCCAGCCTGTCTCACCATACAATCGAGCTCAAAACGGGCTCCATCCTGTGTGTGCCGAAGCATCGTTTGGGACATCTTTGGATCTAGGACATCTCCTGAAATACCATCGACTCGAGAGATCGGGGTAATTAGGGACTGAGACCATGTCGTCTCCTTTTCTTTCCATTCGTGGGCCCCCTTGACAAGTCCAAACCCCTGGGCTATCTGGTACGGCCAATATGCCTCTGAATCACGCGTATTATTATCACGCGTCTTCACCCGTCTAGGAACCATTTCATGGTCGGCACTACAGATCCTTCTTGAACAAGGCATGTTCCGGCTTGTGGGTCGTCTCGTAGTCAATGTGGACGTAAGCTCGCTCAATATCAGGGAGGTCCTCCAGCTTGAATTGAAGTGCCTCAGCAATGTCGTGACTTTCCTGCAATGTCATCGCGGGATTTAGAACAATGTCAACCTCGGCGATGAGTCTGGGACCAGAATGGTACACTCGGACCGTGTCGATGCCCTGAATGGCGTCGGAGTGAGTGACACAAACATAAGTGATTAGCTGCTGAGCGTCAACTGAAGCAGTAACTCCAACGAGAAGAAGGAATTCGGCAAATGCAGTGTGTAACCAGAGTCCTGAGATGAGAACCGACAGTAAAATGGCACCCATGGGATCAATCCACCAGAGAAGCTTGGAACCACCGACCGATGTCAAGACACCGAATCCATTGATAAAGAGATCATTACGGTGATCTTGCCACAGAATCATGACCTGGCTGTACTTGTCTTTGAGAGCCCAGCAATACAGCCAGAGGGCGAACTTGGTCGCAAACGCGGAGCAGACAGAGATGACTGATGGTAGGTGGAATGCTTTGCCGCCATCGGCCTGGACCAACTCCTGACAAGCGAAAGCTATGATGATGAGCGAAACAGATGTCATCAAGAAGCAGAAGGCGATGTTGCCAACAGTTTCGAGGCGAGCCTTGCCGGCAGGGAATCGACGAGGGTTCACACGGCGAATAGCCCTGTTGGACAAGATGAGAGTAATGTTACTCAAAGGGTCGAAGATGGCATCAGCCATCGTGGTGAAAAGCGACAAAGAGCCCGAGGAAATGGCAGCGTAGAGTTGTAACCCCACCAGGCAGATATTGGCCGCAAGAGATCCCCAGACGGCGATTTTGAACTTGAGGTGGTCCTCGCCAGCTTCATGGAGAGCCTCGTCACGATGCTCCTCGACCGACTTGAGCATGCGCTCTATGGTCTCGTTCTGAGCCTTGTAGAAACCCTGAACACGGCGGGTAGAAGGTTTCGGGCCAGGGGTTTTGGAGAAGCACTTGCGCGACCCAGCAGCATCACGCTTCTTAGACGTGTTCGCCTTGATCTGCTCCAGATCGGAATCTGTCTTATAACAGAGGGAGAGGCCATAGGGGTCATTTTCCAGGCCAGCGGCAACCCCGGGGAGACGGCGTCGACCAGCTGTGAGTTGGCTCTCGACATCAGTCACATGAGAAGGGTTACGAGCGATGGTCTCGCCATCTTCGGCAGCAACTCGCTCTACGCCTGTGCTTGAGCCTTGGCGGGAAGTTGCTGGACGGTTGTGACTATGGGATCGGCTGCTGCTGGCACGATCAATGGGCTGAAGATGAATGGCACGAGGATGATGCGTAAGTGTATTGTTCACGTCGGATAACATTTCGGGTGATTAAGAGGTAACGGAAGATGAATGATGAGGATTGCAAGACGCTGGAAGTAGGCGAGTTGAGAGCGGGTGAGGGCAAATAACGATGGGTGGGTGAATATGAGATGATGGGCAAGAGCGACGTGTGTGTGTGATGGAAACCCCCACGAGAGAGTTGAACGGCTCAAGGCAGGCGATTAATTAGCGGTATCTGGCGGGAGATGGAGAGAAGAAGCTCCAAATGCTTGTTTCAATTTGGGCTCATCCAATGTCGCAATTGGTTGTATGAGGGACACCGACCCGAGTCACCCTTCTCACAGTTTGGCTGGGATATAAAAACACGTCATCAAATCAAGAACCATTCAAAACAAAGCAAGCCTTAACATTGTCACGCGCCCAGTTTCCGTTGCGAATCTACCTACCGGCCGCTTAGCGATAAATGGAGGCAAAGTACCTTTTCATCCATCCAAATCGCCATTGGTACCAACTGCTGGTCTAAGCAGCAAACATCTGCGTGGTCCTTTCTCAATGCGGTGCTGTACAAGTATGAAGTAGACAACAACCCGCCCAAAGCAGGCTATAACGCCCTTGCTGGTATCAACCGTCCACCAACCAGACGCACTCGAATGATAAAGGGGCGGCCTCTCATTGCTTCGCTTCTCCGCCACGTGCCCAAACCGACTTACGTCAATCGTTGCGTGTTTGTCTAATTTCGCCAGTCGTCACTCTTGCCGGCCGGCGCGCCCGGAGGGGGATCGTCCATGGTGGGGGAAATGGTAAGGGCGGGAGGCAAAGGAGAAAAAGATCCTGCCCGATGAGGGAATAAAGCTCGTGCGCTTAACAGCTCGACGGCAAACTGCACTTGCAGCCGCGATAGTACTCATCTAGACGAATCATGGAGCCGTGGATAAGCAAAGCCGGGCCGGATCTAAAGAAGGAGGTGAGCAATGGAAAGGGAACAACTCATCTTCCGGTGAGGGGGGACCTGGAAGGAGCTAGCGACATGGCTCGCTACACCTCTCATGGCGTCTCTGGGGAGAGGGAAGAAGAAGCAGCCGGTGCAAAGCGTTGTGGTCGGGAGTTGAAAATAAGAATTTCGGGAATCGGATGCGAGGGACAAGACGCTCAACATATAAATACTAGCTTGCTCGGCATTTTTACCCCAGATTTCCATGCCGGTACTGGCTTCCGTATTCCGCCTCCCATCCTTTGGTTTGCTGCTGTCAACGTTGGCCATCTCGGGCGAGATCGGAAGCTCGAGACCCGCCCTCGCAGCGGCAGTGGCTGGACTATTGGCCGTTTGAGATGCTGTTGGAACAGCCCTACGAGCCTGGATTCTGGGGAAACCGGGAGAACAATTGGATGACATTGCTGTATCTTGTAGAAATCAGTATGGTTTGAGTGCTCGCAAGGTAGCAACTGAGATTACAATGGTATATAGGTGCGTGCGCTATGCTCTCCCCATCCATGACCATCTCGCTGTCCCAAGGACAATATCTGAACCGAGACGTACCCAACTCTTGGCAGTGACATCAAGCGTTGGATCCGCAAGCTTATAAGCTATCCTATAGCTTCGCCTCAATGGGTGCAGGCTCACTTCTCGCCAGTATCCAGTCTGCGACATCCTTGATAAACTCCTCTCTGCAGAGATCAACGTGCAAAGCGTGATATGCGCCCTTGTATGTTTTGATCTCCTTGTCCTCGACCTGCTGCTTCTCGACATACTTGACCGCCACGTCGTAGCTGCACGCCCTGTCCTTGTCGCCCATACCAAGCCACAGGCCACGAACCTGCTTGCCGAGCGTTACCTCGCCGGATGCCAGCGCAGCCGTCCTATCGAGGAGTGAGGCCAGACCCTCCAACGTTCCTGTGTCATGACATAGGGGGTCTTCCTCCATACCTTTGGCAACCTCCTGGACCCGCGTAACCTTGTAGGGCGAGATGGCATGCTTTAACTGAAATTTGGGGAGCAGGCGTCCGGCTAAACGTCCCGCAGCAATGTATAGGGCGTTGGGCTGCTCCTCGGCTGTGAAGCCGACAAAGGGCGCTTCGAGCAACCACCCGCGGATCTGGCTTACCAACTTCTCATATGCTGGATCGCCCATCAAGGTGAGCACCTCGCCACCGCCCATGGAGTGACCCATGACGAAGACGGGTTCCGTTGATGGCAGCTTACTCTGGACAAAGGCGGCAATATCGGCGACGACCTGAGACGTTGGACCTGTGAGGCCTTTTTCCTTTGGCTTTTTGACGCTGCGACCCCAGCCTCGCTGATCGAAGCCAAATGTCTGGATGCCGTGGTTGGCGAGGCCGCGTGCCATGTCGTTGTACCAGTTGACATGGTCGCTGAAACCATGGATGAGGATGAGGTTGGCCTTGATGAGACCGGCCGGCTGTTCCGGTTAAGTCCTGCCTGGAAAGTATATAGTTGAGCGGAGGTGGTTCTTGACTTACTGTCCAAGTCTTGGTGTATAGGGTGGCATTCTCAGCATGAAACTCTCCCTCGACCTCGGTAGCCATGATGGAGGGATCTGTAAGGTGCGCGCTTATGGGTGATATGATGCTAGGAGGACGCGCGTTGTGCGATGCAACAGAGAGAACGAGGTCGCACGGCTGGTGGCCACCAAGGGAAACTCTATGCAGTCAAGCAGGAGACACGGAGTGAAGAGTTCATCCGAGACTGTGGAGTATGTGAAATTGGAAGCGAGACAAAGAGGACATGGAGGATGCACGTCGGGTCCATTTCTATTTCACGGCACGAGGCATCGAATCCTTCGGCAGCACCCTCACGTAGTATTGAGGCCTTGGGAAATGGGAAAGTAACCTTTCCCGGGCAGGGTCGCATGCATGTGACAGCCCGGCCCAAGCCACAACTCTACTGGTATGTCACCCGGCATTTGCGGCTGAGAGACGGCGTGCTGCTACGAGATTGCATATTCAATGGCACAAGCATTGGCTCATTGGCACTCCAAAGCATTCATTAACGTTGGGATATGTTTTGTTTATCAATTCTTCGTTTCTTCCTTGACACGCCGAGTCGGTTCCGGTTTCCCTGGTATGTACGTCATCACCAACAAAGCGGGTTAGGTAAATATACCTACTCCGTCTGTAAAGCTCCAAGTCAACTACTATCTGCCAGAGGTTAGACATCAGAATAATAGTCCACTTTTAGTTATAATCCTATCAATATTGCACCAAGATAACCAGGAAGAACAGGGGGGAATAGTTGAATTCACATCTCCTCTAAATGCACGCCAATCCCCGTTGCCAGAAGCTCTCTCCCAACCCCCTCCCATCCCAGTCATCCATCGAGAGCCCTCCGTTTTTTGATGATGTTGAAATACTATAACCAAATTACTCAAAAATCCGACGCCGTCAAACAGAGGAATTGTGCCCATAGAGTGGAGTTCTCCATGCACTCGCTGGTCATTGTGACCCCTCTGCGGTCGAGACCCAGACGTACATATCTGACAAATAATATACATGATCCCGTCTAAACACCGCCTCTCATCCTTCAAGCATCTTCTCGTTATGCTCGACTGCGCGCTTGTCACATTACATCCTCGCGGCGTGCCATATCTATTTAGAGATGTATTTGCCCAAGAGCTGAATTTCGTCCTTGCTCATCTTAACGGTTCAGGGCCGCTGCTTCTGCTCAGACTTGGCGTCCTTGGACTCTTCTTCAGCCTCAACTTCTTCCTCTTCCTCTTCATCTCGCTCTAGCTCATCCTCGATTTCTTCGACTTCAGTGATGTGCGCACCCTCGGAGCTTCTCTTCTCGGGCAGCTCGCCACCGCTCATCTGCCACTCCATCAACTTGCTGAAAGCACTGCTAGGATCGGCGGCAAGTTGGTTGTAGCTTCCAATCTCAGCAACCTTGCCCTCGTTGTTGAGAACAATAATCTGATCGGATCGCTTGATAGTTGATAGACGATGCGCAATCGAAATAGTCGTATTGCGGCCACGCAACAGACCAGCCAAAGCCTCATTGACAAGAGTCTCAGATTCTGCGTCCAAAGCTGATGTAGCCTCATCAAGAATCAAAATATCGGGATCCTTCAAAAGGGCGCGAGCGATGGCGATACGCTGCTTCTGCCCACCAGAAAGCTGGGAGCCTCGGGCTCCTACTTGCGTCTCAAGACCATCGGGAAGATCACTGATGAAGTTGCAGTTAGCTCTGCGGGCAGCGGCAATAATTTCGACTCGACTGGCGTTGGGCTTTCCATATGCAACGTTTTCGGCGATTGTACCAGAGAAAAGGACAGGCTCTTGTGAAACCATGCCAATTCGCCGCCTCAGTGATTTGACATTCATGGTTGAGATATCAACACCATTGATGGTGATAGACCCGGAACCGGGGTTGTAGAATCGAAGCAGTAAGGAGGCCACCGTTGACTTGCCTCCTCCCGAAGGTCCTACCACGCACACGTTGCTTCCAGATGGAATCTCAAAGTTCAGGCCGTTGAAAATCTTCACGGCTGGTCGAGTAGGATAGGCAAAGTTGACATCCGTGAACTTGATGGGCCCTTGAGCCGATTTGACGGGCACACCCGTTGTCTGATGAATGCCTGGCTTGCGGTCCTGAAGCTCAAATAGTCGGCTGGCTGCACCCACTCCTTTCATGAGTTCTGAATAAAACCCGGAAAGACCGAACAGACTCGATCCAGCAAATGCCGTGTACATCATGAAAGAAGTCAAATCTCCCATGGACATGGAACCAGATCGCACAAGGTTTCCTCCCATAATGAGCATAGCCAAGATGGTCATGTTTCCAGCCCAGCCAGTTGAGGCGAAGAAAGTAGCCGCAACCAAGGATTCCCTTCTACCAAGAGCGAAGATCTTGCGGATTTGTCGATTGTAACGACCAACCTCTTGTACTTCTCCAACAAAAGCTTGACTGGTCTTGATGTTACCAAGACGCTCCTCGGCAATCTTGGTGAGAGTTCCTAGATTCTTCTGGATGGATCTGCTAATGTTGCGGATCGCTCTTCCGTAGAGAAAGGCACCGACCGCAATAGGAGGGAACATTAGAAGCAGAAGACCAGTGAGCTGGGGACTGGTCCACACCATTATGGCAAATCCGGCGCCACCACTGAACAAGGCTCGAAGACCATCGCTGATATTCTGCGTTACAGACTTTCCTACAATGACAGTATCGGAGCTGAGACGAGAGATGAGATCTCCTACTCGATTGGCGTCGAAGAACTCAGCGTCTTGCACGTACGTGCGCCGATAAAGCTGTGATCGGAGTCGGGCAACGACTCGCTCGCCAACAATACGTAGGAGAACGACGCGGCCAAAATTGGCCATTGCACCAATAGTCAGAATAGTACCGAGACCGATGAAGAATTGGTTGAGGGTGAGGCCGAAAAGACGAACGTCCTCGGCCTCTCCTTTCGTAGCGATATCCAAGATACGACCGACGGAAAAGGGGATTGACATGGTGACGCTGGAGGAGATGACGAGGAACACGAAGGCTATGCCAAGCCACCTGAGCTCTGGTCTCGCAATCTTGATCAACCTCCAAACCTCAGCAAAACCAGCCTTGCCACCGCTTTGCCCCTTTCCCTCCTTGGATAATCTGGCGGAAAGATTCACCTGTGCGGCCCTCGTGGCTTTTTCACTCTTGGTGAACTCGCGCTTGTGGTGGTCCTCTTCTACCTCAGCCTTGGTCTTGGCAGCCTCTTCAACCTTGGTCTGGGCCTCCTGGAGCAGACGAGGGGCCGTGGAGAACTGGCGCAGAGTTGAATGCACCGAGCCATGTCGAAGGAGGATACGGTCGTGGAGGCGCGGGTTTTGGAGTGGCGATTGAGGGGTTGAAGCCGAGGATCGGAACAATGCGATACTGAAGGGTGGCAGAGGCGATTGTCGGGAAGGCAAGGCATGAAACAACCTCGTTTGGAGAATTCGGGACTCGAATTTGCGAAGAGCAGCGGCCAGCGGACTCGGCGACGGGATCAGAGGCATTTGAGCAGCCAAAGGGTGGCTCTCGGCGAGGCGTGGGAGCAGCACTCGACGTGCTACTCCCGAGACCATGGTGACGGTGGTGGGGAGGAGATGGATCAAGGGACGTCTCCTCGTTGCATCCTCAGCGATGCACTTCCAATTCTCCTCGGTATGCCTGATGGTGTATCACTGGCAGGTTCGAATGAGCGATGCGGAAGAATGGGAATTAGAATCGGAGAGATTGTGATGCCGTCATCGTCGAGGCATTTCCCAGCCGCTAAAAGATTGCTGAGCGAGCCAGAGGTTCAAAATTTGGGTGGATCCATGTCCTCAACTTCCCGCCTGTGGCGCCCCCTCGGTCGGAGCTATGTACATGTACCTGCTGAACCCGGCCGATCCGACTGACCGAACGGCTTCGGACTGTTGCCGAAAACGGGAGTGGAAATGCCGACCCTGTGTATATGGACGGCCATCATATCGAAGACATATGCCATGTTTGAAAATCAATTGAGAACGTCATGGCGAAGCCTCTGCTCGGCCAGAAGAAACCAGATCCTGTACCTTGAGACTACAACCTAAGCCGTACCCCCACCATCCTCCGTCAATCTTCCAAACCAAACGATACATACATGTACCCAGGTATATTATACATCCCTCCCAAGAGGCCATTGCCTAGAACACAAAGAATAATCGAGCCTCTTATAAAATACATGCTGGCGTGGCTGTCCAGTAATAGGGTTTACTCACCACATTCAGCAGACACAGCACCTCAAGCTCCAAAACCTCACCCTCAGGCCTTCTCCTCTCTGAGCATCTCTGCTACGTCAGCGTCAATGCCGTCGTCTGCTCCAAGGTCCGGGAATTCATCACCGTCGTCGACGCGACGCCGTTTGTTAGAGCCATTGGACGAAATAGAGACTGCCTGATAAGAGCTGGCGAGATCTGCTGGTACCTGATTTTCAGCGACAGGAACGTGGTCCTCTGGAATCGGCTCGTGAAAAGGAGTGGGAGGGTCGTAGGATCCTTCTTCGACCGGGGGAGGAGTCAGTGCTTCCATTTCAGGCCGATTAGGCTCCGGGGTCGAGCCTTCAGCATGACCTTCTTCTTGAGCACCGTTGCTCTCTGTTGGGCCGAGAGCGCGCATGATAGCGACTTCGACTTGCTGTTTCTTTTCCTCAATCTCACTTTTCCTCGTTGTTAGCTGAGCCACGGCAGCTTTTTCTTCCTCCAAGGCAATCCTATTAGCGTCCAGAATCTTTTCGAGGCCGGACACGAGATCTTCCCGCGCCTTTACGCATTCCGCAGCAGCACTTTGGGCATTGGCGAGTGTCTTGAGGAGACCATTGAGACGTGCGGCATAAACTGGTGCGGAGGGAACTGGTGTAGATGAATCAGTCTGCTTCTCGTACTCCTGGTTTGCTGTTGTGATGCTCGCTTTCAAGGGAGGGCTCAGCTTGCTGACGGCCTGGTGGGCGGTAATGAGAGGCGCAAACTCTGACGGAACGGGCGCTGAGCTGCCAAAGGGGGAAGCCCCAAAGCCTGACTTAGGAGCTCCGCGAGACTTATCCAGTTCTGTTGGTGTTGTCAGCCAAGTAATCCGGGTGGCTTTCCTGTTGGTCTTCCACAAACCCTCAATACGGCTATCGATTGCTGCTTGAATCGGCGCTTCAAAAATCGATCTATCCTTCCACACATCTACGACTCTCTTGAGCTTCGATTGGATTTCTGCAGGCGCTCCCTTATATGCGATAGACAAAGCTTCGGCCACAACTGGAGAGAAGGCGATGATAAAGTCCTCTTTGTGACGAATTTTGGATTGTTGCGCTACCTCTAAACACATGGGAGAGCTTAGCCAGCTTGGCGGACTTGAAGTGAACAGAACAGAACTTACCGTTGGCGAGATAAACGAGACTCAGCCTTTTGGTGCTTGATGAGTCCTTCAGACGTTGGACCCAGAGCTGTACGGTTCGCTCAGCATGTCTCCTGTGAAATTGGTTAGTAGATAAAACCCATCTGATATATATGCATATTGGTGCAGGTAACCTACCGGTGAAACATTATCCATTGCGCGGCGGTTGCGATACTGTCATGGCTTTCGTTTAAAGATGACAGTCGCGCAAGCACCGAATCATCGTTGTAAGCCATTGCTGGTTGTGCCTAGGGCCCTAAAAGGTTCAAATTCGACAGGAACCTCGCCGAGGTTGAGCCAAAGCAATCTTAATAGAAAGATTGAGCTGACGCAGGGGGCAACTTTGATTCTACAAATACGGACACCTTCAGGCTCGTTGCTGGGGTTGCCAGTGTAGTCCAGCCGTCTACGACAGCAACCTGTAGCTAGGACGCGAATGACCTTGCGTGTGCCGAATTCTTCCTAATGATGGCCAAAAAGACACTGGCTCGTATATGCCCTCTTGTGAGATGCTTTTCGTAGAGTCGAATGAGAAAAATAATTGAAATCTGTGATGGAAGTGAATGAAAATGATAATCCAAGGGGATCAATAATACCACATGATGAGCACCAGAGCTTGGAAGCTTCCAAGTAAACACCCGAGAATTAAATATACCTGATACGTGCATTATTCGTGGCTCGATTTGTATTTATCCGAATCTCCAGCCACAAAATGGGTTCGTTTACGCCACACACCTCTTACCGCCCGGCAGAATCCACCTCATCAAGCTACCTTCTTACCTGTTGTCAGTGCCTGTGAATAGGAGGAATCCACGCCGCAGCGACAGCCGTTATCCGCATTTTGTTCTTGAACAGCAGCATTTCGCATCAAAACCCCGGTCGCATCTGCTTTGATATCACTTCTACGACTCCATAAGGGACACTATTTCAGATACGCATTCGTTAAAATGGCAGACCGGTTTCCATCGATCGAGGACTTCGACGCTGGTGGTGCGTATATGACCATGAGGCAGGCATTTCCACGGACTCTAGCTGACATAGTAGTTTGAAGCGCAAAGTAACGTCCAGGAAGCCCCCGCAGACGCTGCCGGCGACGATTTTCTTGCACGCGAGAAGGCGCTTCTTGGTGACGATGCCATCCAGTTCGCGACCAGTGACGATGCTACCGCCTTCGCTCAACCCGGTAACGACGACGACCTCCTCGGCGAGAGCGGCAACAACGCTTCAACCTTTGAGGCTCAATTTCCCGACCTAAGTGCTCCCGAAGCTGTAAGAACATTGTCAACTTCGCCGTACTGTGAACTACCAACTGATACAACTGCGCAAATAGGGTGTCCCTGGCGGCAATACCATCACCGGTCCTTCTGTCAGCTACAACTCAGGATACCAGGCTTTTGCTGCGGATGAGGAGGAGCCTGATGTTATCAAGGAATGGCGCGAGCGTCGAGATGCCCAGATCGCTAAACGTGCTGAACAGTTTGCTGCCCAGCGCGAGGAGACGATTACGGAGGCTCAGCAAAACATCGACGACTTCTATGAGAACTACAACGCCAAGAAGGACAAGGGAATTGCGCAAACGCGCAAGGAGGCCGAGGAATTCCTGGCCAACCAAGAAGACACCGTCTCTGGTGGTACAAGCTGGGACAGAATCGCCAAGTTGGTTGACGTTAGCGGCAAGGGGGCTAAGGGCGGTGCCGCTGGGTCTGGCAAGGAGCGCTTCCGTGAGTTACTCGTGAGCCTGCGGAAGGATGAAAAGGCTCCTGGTGCCACTGGCTACTAATTCTAATTCCGAATTGTCCGCACGCTGTCAGAGGGTCAATCTGGTACAGAGCACCTGTAGCGACGCCTGTTGAGGGCAGGCCGGTAACTTTGCAATTTCGCGCACTGTATTCTATCTCTATTAAACGGAGTCAAGGTTGATAATGGCAAACGATGTGTGAATAGATAAAACATAACGACCTGAAAGTGTTAAGTCATTTCCGTGACACTTAATGATAAGGATGTGATGTTCACAACTGCGAAGTGTATTGACACTCTACTATCCACAAGAACTCTGCATCGTCTTCCCCGTCACGACATATAAAATTCGACAGACTGTCGCTTATTCCTTGCCAAAGTAGGTCTTGTAACCGAGGACCTTGCGGGTAGCACCGTAGAAGCCAGCTATGAGCTTGTCAGAACCAGATCAAACCAACAACATCCATATTGCCAAGGATGATTCGTTGTATCGTAGACTTACCACCGAAGGTACCCCAGAGGAGGATGACGTATGGAGTCAGGATAATGCGGCTGCGAGGGTTCTGGTATTCGGTCAACGGGAAGCTCCCAGGTGGTCGGTGGTCATGTCAATTCGGACGTACGATCCTCCAGAGGCGGGTGTGAGCCCTGTAGGCAGCCTGATAGTAGCGCTGGTGCTCGGGCACCGAGTTCTTAGCATTGACGAGACTGTAATTGTGTCAGCGACGCAACTCGTATGATGTGATGTTTGGGCTCGGCAATTGGCGATTGTGGGCAATTGGCTTCGGGAGAGGAGAATCGGATGGTCGCGGAGGGTGAATCTGGGTCAATTGTACATACGCCATGTTTGCGGTTGTTGAAGAGATGCGCGAGAGTCTTCGGAGGTGAGAATTGGGTGGGGAGTCGAGTGTGAATAGAGGACGTCGAAGTTCGGTAGAAGAAATGAGGCCATAACCTGAATGGAGCCGAGAGCAAGGATGACTCAGCACAGCTCGTAGCGCTCTCGTTGGTGGTTCGCACGTGCCGTTGAGATCATCCCTGCGAGGTACCTATGTACCCTCTTTCTAAATCCCGGCCTGCCTTCCACTGGACCCGCGAATCAAAAAGTTGGTGAGGTATTCGACGATGAAGTTCTTTATCCTCGCCCCAAGGTTCAGCAAATTCTCTTTTCATAGCTGTTCCTGATTCAATGCGGTCATTTCAGGCCGTGGCAGCTTCTTGTCGACGAAAGGAATGCATCGGAGTCTGCGGCGTCTACAGAATTGCCCAAGTTCCGCTCAAATTCCTTCGAATCTCTTCCGCCGTTGTTCGGCTGCAATTCACTGCTGCCGAACTCGATACCGACTACATACTGCCCTAGTCCTCCCATACGCTTCTACAGACTGTCTGAATTGCCGTGTTTTCAGCTCTACGACTATTCCTCCAAAGCCGCATAGACCAATAAGCAGTGCACCACCCGAGCTTAACCGTTCATCGGAGCCATTGCCAGGGAACGAAGATGGAGGACTGGGGCAACGTAAAGCTCGCGATACGGCGCAGAGTTTGCAAGGAGCCCGTATGATAAAAGCAGTAGCGGATCATCCTGCGAAATCCGTCCTGGGTGAAGGGGAGCTTAATAGAACAGCTTCTACGTCACCTCGTCACCTCACTTACCAGCCCCGCGACGCTGAAGCATTATGGGAATATTTCCTTGAACTTCGTGACAGGGGAGAATTTTTCCCGATTATTGGATCTCGGGCTGAACCGACACGAAATGACGTTTTGAAAGCAGCACTTTCGGACAAAAGTCGAATGGCCATCCTTTATGAGGTTGCTCAACGTCTTCAAGATGATTTTGGATACGACTGGCCAGAGCTATACACACGAGTTATTCACCACTACCTTGGAAAGGCGGAATACGATGCAGTCCACATGTGGCATCTTCGATTGATGCCCAGCTTTACGCCTACAGTCAGTGAATTCGGCGCTCTATTAGCCAGCTTTGGCGTCAATGCCACACGTGAACTTCACACGGTCCTCGAAAAACTGTACACATTCAGTCCCCTTCGACGGGTATACGACCATTTGATACCGCCACTATTTGAATGTGGACAGTCACAGACGGCACGAACTTGGAGAAAATTTCTTGTTTTATTCAATGACTTGCCATCCACCTCAAGGTCGAGACCGTTCCTTCAGTTCTGTATTCGTTACTATCCCGGGTCGTCGTTGACAGAGAGAGAGCTGGCGATTGTCCGGGAGAAAAGGCCTCAACCCACCAAACCAGCCGATGCAACTTCAACAATCTCCAAAGCCCAAGGGCCAAAAGGAATCTACGGAGATTCATTCACGGCTCGATGGTTTGCTAGTTCATGGGCCTCAGTGGAATTTGCCATTGACCTGATGTACAAGCTCGGCCTGAGGGCCGTTGGCCCAAGGTCCCTCCAATCGCTGGCACTTCGAGAGACAGATGTAGAGGAGGTAACGAGTCGCATTGTCCAACTAGAGAAATTGGGGATAGCAATAACCCCAACGATATACTGCAAAACCCTGGTTAGTTTGGCAAAACAGGGCCGTCAAGACCTCCTAACGGACCTCGTGCACTGCGACGTTCATCCCGAGGAGTTCGACGACGGCGAAACTCGACGCATGCTTCTTTACGCAGCAAAGAGGCAGGAAAACACGACGCGGCAAGATCTCCTTGAAGAGATAGAATGTATCGCACGCGGAGGATCGAAGACAAACGAGAAATCCCCTTTTCGGAATCGAAAACCGCAAGGTCTCAACAAGCTCTTCGAGACAATACTTGCCAAGCGCTCCCTTGGGAGGGCAAGACTTGTACTCGACGAGATGGAGGCTGCAAACATATCTATATCACAAGGCAA
This sequence comes from Rugonectria rugulosa, assembly GCA_023509875.1. Classification (NCBI taxonomy): domain Eukaryota; kingdom Fungi; phylum Ascomycota; class Sordariomycetes; order Hypocreales; family Nectriaceae; genus Rugonectria; species Rugonectria rugulosa. The sequence continues at coordinate 110,061 of JALNIO010000884.1, read as the reverse complement.
CGCGAACAAACTTCTTGACTATGTCTTCAAAGACATCTGGTTTCACCCCAAGAAGAGTCAGCAACGGTACTTTGGCAAAGGGAACAACCCGGAGTTGGACAGGGCAATCCAGATAACCCGTAGGGTAGCACGGCATGACGTGGCAGTTCCCTTACTTCGCTGGCGAATCATTCTGTACAACCTGGGTCGACTTGGACGATTTGAGGAACTGAATGAATTGAGCCATGAGATCGTGGATATGTATAGCCTCGCGCCCGAGGGCCTGCTTCCCGTGCATGCGCTCGATTTACCCCCGCGGCCAGCTTCCGAGTCTGCTGCCGCCAACACGAAGTCAACTACGAGGCAAGGGGCTAGCCAACCAGCAATCGACATCGATGAAGTGTCTCAAGGACGGCCATCACTAATGGAGAGTTTCTGGGGGCAAGAAATGGGATTTGAGTCAGAAATACCAATAAGACAATCCGAACCGGAACCCATGCCATCAAAGGGACAAAAGCAGCAAGGCTTGTCCGAGTCCAGAAAGGCCAGGTATTACATACCCGCTGATCTTCCTCTTTCACACCAACAGCATCCTGTTGCGAAGCTGTTTGATCCAACTTTTCAACGTGCCATTGTTCGGTGGAGTTTTGACGGGATAGTGGCACTACCCTCGACTGCAAAGTCTGTTGTTCGATGGATGAACAAATCACCCGCCGACTTTGACGTTGCATGGGGGGTACGCTTCCTCGCGACTCTTCGGGACAAGGGCCTCCATGTCGATAAACAGGTCCTCAGGAGCACGCTTTACTCCAGGATCGCTGTTGCTACAGTACCAGGACGCAGGAAACATCGTTCAAGGGACGAACGCGAACTGGCCGGGCCTCATCTAAAGCGGCTCATTGACGATGCTTGGGGATCAGAGCTTATGCCAGCTCTGCCAGCGTTCTTGAAGCAGCTTGAAGACCAGAAGCCCAAAGTTTGGAAGCATTATCCCAGGCTCCTTATGAAAGCCTACGACCGGGAGGGTTTTCAGCAAATGGTTGACCAAAAATGGAGTAGGACTCGACAAAACGAGTCAGATGGAGCACGACACACATGATGTTAAGCAGAAATCTGTTGATGAAGATTTATAAAGAATATATAATGTTAAATCCAAAAGATACCTTGACTCCTGTGAAATTAGTGACATGTCCTTCATAAGTGCTCTACATTGTATTGGTACATGCAAATAGGACTCGCATCCCGACGGAGGCCATCCGCAAGGAATTACTGAGCGACTAGTGCTTCTTGGGCTTGATTAAAAGTAGGATAAATAAGCCAGCAATGATGAGGATGAGCAGGAGCATGATCTTTCTCTTTGTCGATTTCCGTTGATAACCCGAGGCGACCTTGAGTTCCTTTGCAGCTTCCTTGACATCAGTATTCATACGCTCGACGTTGTAATCGATTCGATCCAGCATAGTGCCTTGATCGATTACCATGGTCTGGAGGTCGCGGAACAGGTCGGAGAGCTCGATGATGCTTTGGGCGATATCCTCGATTTCCTGCTCTCGTTGAGCGATAACCGCATCGTTGGAATGCAACATCTTTTGTTGTGTTGCCTGCTGCAGTGTTGTTTGGGAGAAGCGCCGATCTGCATCGGACTCTTGGAGTGATGGATCGAAATAACCCGGTTGGGGGGTGCCGGATCGCTCGCCCAAACCCGGCGAGGCAAATCCGCCCATGTCACGAAGCTCTGGATGTGGTATCAGTATGTGTGTATACGATAAAAGATTAAGAGCGGGGTTGTACTTTTCAGATAAGCGCTCTGCTTCTTTCTGAAGTTTGCGCTCGCATCCTGCACCCGGGTTGCCAAAGAGATTTGGATATTCTTGGCCATAGTCTCTTCAGCGTTGCTTATAGTATTGGACTGCTTCGACTCCCGCACCATCTGCTCGACCTGCTGGATACAGCGATGACAGTCATGGAAAGCCTTGGTGATTTCTTGTGTGAGCCTTTCGATCTGCTTCTCCTCGGCGCGCTTGGTCTCGTCGTCATTGAAGCCAGGAAGAACATGTTTCTGGTGCAGCTTCTCGAGGCTCTGGCTCTTGGCAGCCACAGTGGACAGTAGGTCAGTGATGTCGTCGGAAATGTCGGCCCAGCGGGGAGGAAGTAAATCCATCTCGATTACGGCGTCGCCATCGTCGTCGAATGCGCCGGCGGATAGCAGGCCGCGGCGGTCCTCGTTGGCATAGCTGCTGCTGGAGTAGGTGTCGGCAAGGCCACTGGCCGCCGACGAGCTGCCTCCGTAGGGTTTCCGCTGCGTTGGGTGATGCGCATACGACTGGCGGTACGAGATATAGCTGGCGATATCTGGTCAGCGAGCGATGGGAGGCAAAGCATCAATGGCGATGCTAATCGTGTGCGTATAGAGGGTCGTTCGGATACATACAGGTTAGTGCGGTCTCGCCACATGGCGGACGCAAGCGTTAGTTCGTGACGACCGTCAAGGTGAATAGGGATGAGAAGAAGGATGGTCTAAGTCAAATAGCAGTGGGAACGTCATGGGACGGTCGTTGGAGTGTTGGACGTCGTCATGGAGGAGGAGCTTTGGTGGAGGAGTAGGTCGGAATCGCAAGCAGACAGACGTACGAATAGTTCTGGCTTGCCGGGCAGGTTGCTAGCTCGTTTTCCCTGGATTACTCCACCGGCTCATTGGCATAAGGCGCCCGGCTTGGGTATGTACATGTAGGTACAGAGCGCAGTAGCAGGGTAAACTGGCAGTGTTGGTGAAAGCTGCTAAGAATTGGGGTGCATTACGACAGTTTTGGCAGGGGGGATTCTTCGGTCTGGGAGAGGTGTCCACTGCGCTGGAGTTGATGAGTAACGGTACGGAACGCCAGGCGGGTACATGTGTATACGGCAAATTTGTCCGTACAATTAGGTATTCCCCCACTGCAGGCAATCAGCCTCAAACTGAAGGACGGGATGAATTTGGACCTCCTGAGGCTGCCGAGGAGGGAGCCGTACAGTGTGAAAATATTGGACACCCCTTGCCTAGACAAGTCTCTCAGGTTGTAGGCTGCAACAGGCGAGCCTGTGTCCCCTCCTCTCCCTGCTCTGGCCGCCTAGGGCTCCTCATCCCAGGTGCTTTCAGGCCTTTTCCCAGGGCTGCAGGTGAAACAAGGAGCCATGTGATGCACAGTTCCAAATACTATATCGTTTACTGTATACTTGGCACGAGCGCACTCTACCTAGGTAGCTGAACGGCAGCGCCTTGTAATGCTCCCGCACCTACCGTTGAAGCCCATGTTTTTAGGGAGGGTCCTACCAAAGCCACTCGTACTTTGTACCTATTGGTTCCTCAGGTATCTCTTAGTTCCCCTGAAGAGCACATGCACCAGCCTGCTTGCCTGCCAACCTGCTCCCTGAGTTCTCCTTGTCCATTCGTCCCACGCTCGAGTCGCCCCGTGCTGGTCCCCGTTCCAAGACCAACCTGGAAAGTCCCCACGAAGCTCCAAAAACCCGCCCGCGAAAAGGTCCGACTTTCTTGGCCTAGAACCCCGCGACTTCACAACTTGTCCATCTCATCTTCCGCCTTCTCGTACCCATCTGCAACTGCCCCTTTCCTCAACCTTTTCTTTTACACCCATCTCTGCCCATCATGGTGAGTAATCTCCGTTACGAGCTGCGCAGTCTCCTCACGCCTTGTACTTTTCCCACGGAGATGTCGTCACCCCTGATTTCACGCCGTTGCCGCCCGTCCTGACCCCGCCAGTCCGTTGGGAGGGGTGGGCGCTTGTCTTTGGTGATAAGGCTCTCTGTTTGAATCTGCCGCTGACCGCATCATCACCATAGGCCGACTCCCTCACCGAAGAGCAGGTCTCTGAGTTCAAGGAGGCCTTCTCCCTCTTTGTAAGTACAATAAACCCCCTTCGCCACAGCTTTGAAGCTGGGTTTGCCCGCCGAAGTTTCTGTTTGCTGACGCCTTCGCGCAGGACAAGGATGGCGATGGTGAGTGCCGCCCCTCGCACAGTCGCTGCTGCTACTGGCTTTCCGTCGATCTCTAGCCCCGATCAAATAAACCCTTATCTCCTAATATCTCGACGCGAATTGCTCTGATGCTCAATGACGGCCGACTAAACAATACTCTTTAGGCCAAATTACCACCAAGGAGCTTGGCACTGTCATGCGCTCCCTGGGCCAGAACCCCTCTGAGTCTGAGCTTCAGGACATGATCAACGAGGTCGACGCCGACAACAACGGCACCATCGATTTCCCTGGTGCGTGACGATAACCACTCTTTGCATCCTTGAACCCCTACGGTCTAACAGTCCCCAAAGAGTTCCTCACCATGATGGCACGCAAGATGAAGGATACCGACTCCGAGGAGGAGATTCGAGAGGCTTTCAAGGTTTGTGTCACGTCATCACCGGTTTGTCTTCCCGTCATGTTAAACGATTACGCAGGTCTTTGATCGTGATAACAATGGCTTCATTTCTGCTGCTGAGCTTCGTCATGTCATGACCTCGATCGGCGAGAAGCTTACCGACGACGAGGTTGACGAGATGATCCGCGAAGCTGACCAAGATGGTGATGGTCGCATTGATTGTGAGACACCTCCTGTCTGATATGCCTGGCTTGGAACGATGCCGCTAACCCAATGTGCCAGACAACGAGTTCGTCCAGCTCATGATGCAAAAGTAAGGGATGATGTTTTGATACCCGAAGAACCCACTGCTCGGCCATGGCCATTTGTGTACCTTAGCCATCAATCTAAGCCTGGTGGATGGGATTACTGGCTGGATGGGCAACATGTCCGATAGGCTGCGGGAACTCTATTGCATTTCACTATGTCAAAATATGCAAGCGATTCGGGAGGAATCTACGACTGGTTGGGTTGATGCAAGGCATGGCTTGGTTTCCGTGTTCACTTTACTATTCCATGGTCTCGTTGTGTGAAGACAGTTGTGGTTGTGGCTCCCGACAACAGAGCAATCTTTCAACTTGGGATTAGGTCCGGACGACTTACTTTTGCGTGAGAGCGTGTGTGATGATGTGCCTGCGAGCAGGAAGTTGGATGCAGGCGAGAACCCAAGGATATGCTACCGTAAACAAAAATTTTTCACCAGAGCGTCGTTCCATAGGTTGGGCTGTGATACAGGATGCCTACGAGTGTGACTGATGAGGGGTAACGTGAGGGCGGTCAGCAAAAGAGGGCAGCACCAGCATAATCCCCGTCGCTGTGCGGCGGCCATCAGCCCTACAGCCCGCCCACTCTGATTTGTGAGGGTGGGTTATACGGCCATGGCACGTCTTGGTAACTTATCTGGGCCTCGGTTTGGTGTTGATCAATACATGCTGTTTGCTGACTGTGTCCCGTAGAGTGCTAATGAGCATGGCACACTCCGTGCTCCGCACATACTTGTAGGTCTGAAATGGTTGGTTGATTGTCATGAGCGGAATTCAGGGGCTGACGGATATGGGGCCTTTGACCCAAGACATGCCCAAGCTTTGTTGCCATCTGGCCTGAAGAAGAGAGAAACAGCAGACGTCTCACGCTTTGGCTTCACGCTAACCCCTGGGCCGTCAGCTTTGTTGAGTCTGGAACCTGTCAGACGGTAGGGATGCTATGGAGAGCTTGAGAGAGTCGGTCGGTGATGACTGGGAGCTATGCCACTGCGTAGCATCGTTAGCACAGCGTGTGGCCACCCGAGCTGGAGGATGGACCAGGGGCGTGCTTTGTTCCGCCGAGCTTGCTGGGGCTGAAGCCTTTCAAGGCGGCCGATCGGCCTTGGCTCCCTTCCAAAGTCTGGAGGTTTGGCCTTGTCAAGGAAGCGGAGAAGGAGCTATGAATTATAATTGGGAGCTCGTATTGTCGTTCATTTTTCTCCAAAGTGGATAGCGTGCATATGTATCCGGAGCTTGTTTTCTCTCGGCGGCCTGCCTGCAGGGCGCAAGATGACAACGGGAAAGGGAGGAAATAGAAATAAAAATAAACATATAGAACAGGGTCTCAATTGAACGAGTACTACTGCGTGTGTACATGGTAAGATGGATAATTAAGTTATTTAGATGCCGTCTCTGGTACGGTACCTGACTTTGGCTGATACGAGCAGCGCATTTTGCACGTGTCCTTGTCACTCCACGGCCTTGTACTATTGTGTTTCGCTTCGTGCTGGCAGATGCAATTTGTTGAGAACTGTTTCAGCGAGACATGTGTCACACTTTGAAGGGAACGTGACATGTACGAAATTGCACGTAGATACCTAGGTACCTAGGTAGGTCCAAGGCACATCGTTCGGTCCCAATGTGTGACTTTCGGCGAATACCTATTACAGGTACCTTGGCTGGTGCCCCATGGCATTGAACGGCCCTGAAGGTACTACGCAAGGGGCTGCGCTCGTATTGTTAGTGTCCAAGTGGTCTGGGCAGTTAGCTGAAAGGTACTCTGCACATGGTGAGGTAGGCGCAGCCCGCAGACGCGAGGGAGGCGGCGGAAGGGGAAGAGGGAAGGGAAGGGAAGGAAAAGAGAAGGGAGGGAGGGAAGGAGGAGCCCATAGTTTGCGTGCCAGCACGACTGCGGCTGAGCTTCTAATCCTTTTCTTACCTGCCATCTACCTACCTGACTGCTTACTTGCTTACCCGAGTGATTCGATGACCTGCTTCTCCATCGCCCTCACCCATTCTCCATTCTCAATCTCGAGCTGAGATGTAACCGGACTCTTTTTTTCGAGTCCTCTCTTGATTCTTCGCCCCAGCTTCAAGATCAGACCAAGCCCAGTCTCCCGCCCCCAGCCCTTGCGTGCACCACCACTCCAACATCATGTCGAGTCTCAGACGTGGCCGTCTTTGGCTTGCGGTGGCGGTGGTTTGGCTGGTGTGTTTTTGGTATCTGCGGGATTCTTTTGGGCCCTCTGATCCTCTAGCTGGCCCTGGACCTCACAAATGGATGCGACAACAGCCGAGGTATTCAGTCAACAAGCTTGCTTCTATACCGTCTGGACGACAAACAGTCAAGATACCCCAGATCCAGGCCGACCCGCCCAAGGAGAACGAAGCTGCCAAAGAGCTCCGTCTGTACCGTTTGGCTGCCGTGAAAAAGAGCTTCCAGCATAGTTGGAGCGGATATTCTCATTATGCCTGGATGCATGATGAGGTCACACCCCTCACCGGCAAAGCCAAAGATCCCTTTGGTGGATGGGCGGCCACACTGGTTGACGCACTTGACTCGCTATGGATTATGGACATGAAGGATGAATTCACAAAGGCGGTTGCTGCCGTCCAGGGCATCGACTTTTCCACGAGCGCCATTCCTTTGCTCAACATTTTCGAGACTAACATCCGCTATCTTGGAGGTTTTCTGTCGGCCTATGAGATTAGTGGCAAAACCCATGTCGCCCTTTTAAACAAGGCCATTGAGGTTGGCGATCTCCTCATGTGTGCCTTTGATACCCCCAACCACATGCCTGTTGCGCGATGGGATTGGAAACAGTCAGTTTTTCCTTCTCCTTTATTTTATTGATTCCCTCGGTCTTCTTCAATTTAAGTGCGCTCTCAACGGACTAACCTGTATGATAGATACGCCTATGGCAAGAAACAGGTCGCCCTCCAACATGTGCATGTGTCTGAGATGGGTTCACTGAGTCTTGAATTTACCAAACTTTCGCAGTTGACAGGCGACATGAAATATTATGACGCTGCTCAAAGAATCTCGAACCTCTTCGAGGAGTCCCAACTAAACTCACGCCTACCCGGCATGTGGCCAATTGACGTTGACGCCTACACGCCGGCGTTCCACATGGGAACCGACTTCACTCTTGGAGGCATGTCCGACTCCCTATATGAGTATCTCCCTAAGCAGTACCTTCTTCTCGGAGGACGACTGGAACAGCCGCGAAGCATGTACGAAAAGTTCCTACCGGTGGCCAAGAAGCATTTGTTCCGTAAGGCTCTCACCACTTGGAAGGAACCAATTCTCATTTCAGGCGATTATGTCATTACCGATCTACCTGGAGAAAAGCCCAAGTTCAAAGAAGTGCACCGTGGTCAACATTTGACCTGTTTCGTGGGAGGTATGGTCGGCCTCGCCAGCCGCATCTTCGAGCAGCCAAAAGATCTGAAAGTTGCCATACAGCTGACTGAAGGTTGTATCTGGGCGTATAATGCTACCCAGACTGGTCTTGCCCCCGAGGTCTTTCACTTTGTGCCCTGCGGCGATATCGATGGGGATGCTGCCGATTGCGTGTGGAGCGAAAAGAGCTGGCTCCAGGCTATCATCAACGACAACCCAAATGAATTTGAGCCTCCGCCGGTGAAGAACAAAGAGTGGAAGAAGCCTACTGTCCAAGAGCTGGTGGAGAAGCACAATATTCCAAAGGGCATGTCGACTGTTGAGGATCCCAAATACATATTACGACCTGAGGCCATTGAATCAATCTTCATCATGTACCGCCTGACTAGCGATTCGAAGTGGATGGACAAGGCGTGGGACATGTTCGTCCGAATTGAGGCGGCCACCTTCACCGAAATCGCAGCATCAGCTATTAACGACGTCACTAAGAAGGAGCCTGTGATGATGGACTCGATGGAGAGTTTCTGGTTGGCAGAAACGCTCAAATACTTCTATCTCATCTTTAGCGAGTTTGACGTGGTCAGCTTGGACAAGTGGGTGCTCAACACCGAGGCGCACCCGCTTCAAAGACTGGATGTAAAATAAAGCAAATGATGGGACATTATGAAGGCCTTAATTGAATGGGAGCTTGGGAGTTTGCCAAAAGGCCGGTTGGAACATGTTACCGGGACGGGTTTTTACCAATGTATGATTGCTAGAGGATTCATGTATGAAATAACCAACGGCTTCTGGGTCGATCAATTTGCTTACTTTGTGAAGCCCATATTGCTCAGTACGGTAGGTACCTAATAAGTGGCCTAGGGATACGGGAACTTGCAGGAGGCCAATCTGGGCGGGCCGTTGCTTTTTCCGATGCATCTTCCAGGTGTCTGTGGTTCTGTGGTGCCTGCCCGTGTGCTCCAGGACCCAGCTTCGAAAAAAGGTACGTACCTACCAAAGGGGGCCATTGTGAGATGTGCCCCACGTTGAAATGTGTCCGCCGCAGCAAGCAGAGCACACCGTCAGTGTGAGGGCCGGCGCAACCTCGATTTATACAGTTGCCTTGGACAGGGGCACATCCTCTACATATATCGTCAACTCGCTTCCCCTCTGCTGGATTGCCCCTTTATCTCATCGCTTTCTCCAGGAGCTGATTGAGCTTTGGCGATCGCGCCGTCCCTTCGACTCCCCCCCTGGATAAACACACCTAAGGCGGCCCAATCGCCGGGTCGTCCACCATCTCTGCAAGATGAGTTCCTGTATGATTACGGCCACCACCACGACTCCTTCATGCCCGACGAAGATTTGATGGCCCCGGAACCAATGCTGATTGCTCGGGCGCTGCAGTGAAACAGTTCATCCGCAACGTGCGCGCGGCCAAGACCATCGCCGATGAACGAGCCGTCATCCAGAAAGAAAGCGCTGCTATCCGCGCCAGTTTCAGGGAGGAGAGTCACGACCACAACACTCGGTGCGTAGTCCTGCTCTCATGACACCTAAAAGGCTACTGGATGGAGGGAGAAGGAGAACTGGACTAATACAATTGGAACAGTCGAAATAACGTCGCGAAGCTCCTTTACCTCTTTACCCTCGGAGAACGAACCCATTTCGGTCAGATCGAGTGCTTGAAGCTCCTTGCCTCCCCTCGATTCGCAGATAAACGTCTAGGACACCTTGCCACGAGCTTGCTTCTTGACGAAAATCAGGAAGTGTTGACGCTGGTCACCAACTCGCTCAAGAAGTCGGTTGACATCTCTTCTGGCTAACGTGGCCTATATATCGCTAACCTCAACCATAGTGACCTCGGCCACTCCAACCAATATGTGGTCGGACTTGCGTTGTGTACTCTGGGCAATATTGCCTCGATCGAAATGTCGCGAGATCTCTTCCCCGAAATCGAGAACCTAATTGCCACCTCCAACCCTTACATCAGACGAAAAGCCGCTCTGTGCGCTATGCGGATATGCCGAAAAGTTCCCGACCTTCAGGAGCATTTCTTGGAGAAGGCGAATCAGTTGTTGTCGGATCGAAACCACGGTGTCCTGCTTTGCGGATTGACCCTGGTTATCAGCCTATGCGAGGCTGACGAGGAGGAGGGCGGAGAGGAAGGAATCGTTGAGAAGTTCAGACCCTTTGTTCCTGGGCTTGTCAGAACGCTCAAGGGACTGGCCACTTCAGGATATGCTCCTGAACACGATGTTACTGGCATTACGGATCCCTTCGTCCAGGTCAAGCTCCTGCACCTACTACGAGTTCTTGCTGTAGGCGATGTCGAGACCAGCGAGCAGATTAACGATATTCTGGCGCAAGTGGCCACCAACACTGAGGCCTCAAAGAATGTTGGAAACTCGATTCTATACGAAGCCGTTCGGACGATCCTTGATATCGAGGCTGATTCGGGCTTGAGAGTCCTCGGTGTGAACATTCTGGGCAAGTTCTTGACCAACCGTGACAATAACATTCGATACGTGGCTCTCAACACGCTCATCAAGGTGGTCGCGATCGAGCCCAATGCAGTACAGAGACACCGAAACACCATATTGGAATGTTTACGAGACCCCGACATCAGTATCCGACGCCGTGCTTTGGACCTGAGCTTCACCCTCATCAACGAGAGCAACGTTCGTGTGCTAATCCGAGAGCTCTTGGCCTTCCTCGAGGTGGCCGACAACGAGTTCAAACCTACCATGACGAGCCAGATTGGAATTGCGGCCGACAAGTTTGCTCCTAACAAGCGTTGGCATTTCGACACAATGCTGCGTGTTCTCTCGCTGGCTGGCAATTTCGTCAAGGAGCAGATTCTGTCCTCGTTTGTTCGACTCGTTGCCACTACCCCTGAACTGCAGACGTATGCAGTCCAGAAACTCTACGTCAATCTTAAAAAGGACATTACTCAGGAGAGCTTGACCCAAGCTGGAGCCTGGTGCATTGGTGAATACGCCGACGCATTGCTCAGGGGTGGTCAATACGAGGAAGAGGAGCTGGTTCAAGAGGTCAAGGAGCATGAGGTCGTTGACCTGTTCTCGCTCATTCTGAACTCGGCCTATGCTAACCAGGTGTCGACGGAATACATCATAACAGCTCTCATGAAGCTGACGACTCGATTCTCCGACTCTGCCCAGATTGAGCGAATCAGGCGCATCTTGCAACACCACCAGACCAGTCTCGATGTTGAGGTGCAGCAACGTGCGGTTGAGTACGGAAACCTCTTCTCCGCCGACCAAGTCCGCAGAGGTGTGCTCGAGAAGATGCCCATTCCCCAAATCAAGGAGGAGTCTCGGGTCCTTGGTCAAGCTCCGACCAAGAAGAAGGCTGCCAACAGAAAATCCCGAGTCATCAAGCCTACAGAGCAGGATCTCCTCGACATCATGGACACACCCGCTGCCGCGCCCTCGGCTACTCCCTCAACGACCAATGCCGATCTCCTTGCCGACATTCTCAGCGGCACCTCCTCTCCTGCTCCCACATCTACCTCGCCGCCTCCACAGCAGTCTAACGTCTCCAACATTATGGATCTATTCGGATCCGGGCCTGGATCGGGGACGGCTTCCCCAGCACCTCCTTCCTCAGGCCTCGATCTCATGTCGCAGATGTCAGCCGCGGCGCCTCAGGCTCCTCAAGCACCTGCCGGCATCCCCTGCTACGACGCCAACGGTGTCAACGTGACGTTCCAAATCCAGCGTAACGCCGAGGGTCTGATTCAAGCGATTGCCAGATTCCGCAACAGCAGCCCCGGCGCCTTGTCCAACGTGGGACTACAAGCTGCTGTCCCCAAGTCTCAGAAGCTGCAGCTGCTGAACATTTCTTCGACGGACATTGCGCCTGGAGCTGAGGCTACCCAGACGATGAGAGTGTCTGGGTGCAAAGGAGTAAGTATATCTGTTCCCATTTTTCAGTCGATATAGACAAGTTTGCTAACTATTGGGTGTGTAGCCTTTGCGACTGCGGTTGAGAGTTGGATACGTGCATCCTACTTCTGGACAGGTGATGGATCAGGTCAACTGGACCGAGCCGTCCTAAAGGACGTTGCGTTTACGAGGCAGAGGAGAGGGAGGGAAACGATGTATGGATGGTCAAGGTTGCAGCATTGTATGTACAGGTAATGTGGCGCGTTCATGGGTGCTGCCAGGTGAGGATGCCTGGACACGGTGAAGATAGAGTCAATTCAAAAAGACGACTACACGACTTCTTTTCTGCGCGACCATCAATGCTCAGGAGACTTGGGGTACAAAGTGGCTGATGTCAAGACGATGGATTAGTCAAGCATGCTCTACCCCACATGTAACTCGACTCGGCCTGGATATCATTCATCATTCCTCTTTGCCCTCTTTGCCCATGTATCTGAAGAGAGCAATCGTATGCAACTGTTTCAATTCGTCTTTCCTTGCGTCCACATCGCGAACCCCCTTTTCGAGCCAAGCCATTGCCAGAACCATGTCCACGGAACGTACCGGCCATCTTGAAAGAACCGCCCAGGAACCGAGGGACGAGGTATCTCCAACGTTGTACAATCCTTCCGCGGATGACTCAGACCTAACCATTTGAGCAAGTAGAGTCTTCACGATGTTGTCCTAGACAGCGTCAGTCAGGTCAATGACCGAATACGTCTCTTCCGGCTGATTCCTCAATCTGGTCCCGTATCCGTACGTATCCGCCTCCCCTGGATCATTGTTCAGCCTCGGGCAGAATGTGCATTGTAAGCCGCGCAGGTGAAATTAACCCCTCTCACCTTTTCCTCAGTTCCTCCCCGGCCAGTGGCTCGACACCTACGTCCCAGACGTCCCCAAGCCCGGCGGCTTCACCGTCACCTCGCCACCTTCCCGGCCGTACCTGGAGCTCGCCGTGCAGGAGTCCCCCGAGAACCCCCCCGCGGCGTGGCTCTGGCGTCCGCGGGACCAGATCCTCGGGTCGACGCTCCGGGTCCGCGTGGGAGGCAGCTTCGTGTTTCCTCCTCCGGGGAAGCCGCCCAAGGATGTGGAAAAGGTCGTCTTCGTCGCCGGCGGCGTGGGCGTGAACCCCCTGGTCAGCATGATGAGCGCCGCGGCCGAGGGCGGGTTCGGGGGGGAGGTGGTCGTCCTGTACGCGACCAAGGTGGACGGCGGAGGGCTGGACGAAGTGCTCTTCCTACCGCGGATCGTAAAGCTTTTCGCAGAAGGAGGACTTCGTGGTCGACTCAGTGTATTCGCAACGGGGAGCTTCTCGTCCCTCGATGTTTCGGCATCCTTGGCACCAGACTTTGACAGCGCCAAGCCCCAGATACATGCCCGTCGTCTTGACCGGAGCGACCTTGTCAAGGCAGTTGGCGAGCAAGGCAAGGAATCTACCGTCGTATATGTCTGTGGACCTCAAACAATGACGGATGAGTTGGAGGAATTCCTGACTTCATCTGAGGGCCTTGGTCTGAAAGCGGACCAGGTCCTGACGGAGAAGTGGTGGTAAACAGCAAGCACATCTACCATCATGAGACATGTCAATATCGGGATTAAGCCGCTCTAGGGGTAAGAAATAAGAGACATGTTGCCCATAAGATGCTAGTTTGATATCTGTTCCTCCGTGGTATCGTCTCGTAACGTAGGTATTTATCTATTCCAATGCACCCATCACCCATCAGACCGCCCATTCATATTTTTGAAAGACCCCGGCTTTGAATCGTCTTAGAACCGATTTCGTCTCGTTTTCGCTCTCTCGACATCCTAAGAAAAGAGGTCCTCTGCTTTCTGTCGCGTCTTTCTCCTGCCTCCGTCAAACAGCTCTTTGCCTGCGTTGCTCCCTCCCAATCTCTCAGGGAATAGCTCTCGAGCTTTGGCCCCAGAGGCAGCTCCCTTAATAGAGAAGCCTTCTCCATCGCCACGTTGATTTGCTATTCCACGAATATTGAATGATCCGCGGTTGGGGGCATCAGGTACCGCAATAATCTTGGGGCGATCTTCGTCCTTTAGGTGGGCTGACCCAATAGCACTCTCCAATTGATCCAGCCGACCACCACCACGACTTTTTGAGCCCGAGGACTTGGTCGGGAAAAGCTCCCGGTTGTTGTTGTCCTCCGATAAGCGATCCTTAAGCGTGCGAGCTCTTGCTCTATTTCTGTTTGAGCCAGGCCGGTCACTCATGAGGTCATCCCCGTCACCATCTCGTCTTGGCGATGCTGAGCGTTCGCGTCGAGCTTTGCGGTCCTGGAACAGCTCTTTACCACGGTTCTCTCGGGCATGCGGCCGTGCGGGATCCTCGGGATCTGAATCTCGTCGTCTTATCGATCGCGGTGCATCATCATACATGCTGGCTTCGAATGTCTCAATGTCGTCATCAGAATCTCGTCTTCGTCGACCACCGTTCCTGCGGTCACTGTCTCTGCGATAATCGCCCTCCCTATCCCTGTATCTCGACCGATTCTCTTGGTTTCGACGTCGTCGCTCTTCGGGATCATGTTCGGGGTGTAGGAGATAGTACCGACTTCTTAAGGCAGCGCCGGCCTCCTTCCTGTCGCTTACCACGGCGAAGCGCACGTGCAAGTTGATTTCGGGCTTATCTTGGACACCCTTTGCGGGTAGGGATTCTCCCACTGCAAGAGCGGTGGCGTCGGCGACAGGAACGGCGCTGAGGGCGACAATTGCATCGCGTGCGGTTGACTCTGAGCTGAAAATAAGGTTGGCAGAGGTATCGTCAATCCACTCGACTCGGTCTACGTGACCAAAATGCGCGCCGACATAGGCTTTGATGTCGTTTGTGTGTAGAGTGTCCACACCGCGAATATGCAGCTTTGTGGGTTGGAGGACTTTTGAGTCGTCGGTGGGAGGCTCGTCGTCGGCGACCTCACCAGGTTCTTCCGGCTCATCGGGTTGCTGGAAGGGAATCAATAGTAGGCTCGGGGTAACCTCCGTGTAAACTCACGAGGATGTCGTTGTGTTCGGGTTCGATGATGGGCGCGTCGAGCGTCGCATCGACGGCATCGTCCATTTCGATATCCAAATCCATAATTGGGCGCGTGGGTATGAGGTGAGGTTGAGGAGATGGACGAGAGAGAGGTATTCAAGCGATCGCGGCTGGTGTTGAGAGAATAAGAGGGCGGGAATGCTAATTAGATGACGACTCAAGAGTTGAAAATCCTACGAGCAGCTTAAATGATGGATTGGAATCGGAACATTGACTCTTTGGAGAAGAGAATGGCTGGAGCAAGGCTGAAGCAAAGATGAAAGCAAGGTTGGAAGTTGCAAGAGAAGATGCGCTTGGTGGAGTCTCAACTAGACCGGAAGACTGAGAGAAGGCTCCGTCGTCAATGTATCTTTGCGGTAGCTCTCTCAGTCCGTTACTTGAGTGGGGCACCGGGGCACCTTCCTTCCTCCCTGCGCCACACCGTCTCTCGCCCGTGCTGCTCGTGTCTGTCGCAATCCATTTAGTGCCTGAGGCGCACTCGCGCATCTAGTTCTTTCGCGCGTGTCGTCTGTTAGCAGCGCGCTTAGACAGAGGTACCTCTCAGCACCTGTTCACGTTTATGCTCCAGGAATCCCAAAACGGAGCAGCGGGTCCGTTGCGCCTAAAACGGTACTCCGTTGCATTCGTGCACAAGCAATTATGAACTCTGCACTGGACTCTGTGCTCTTGCACAACGGGTGCTCAAGTTTTACATAAACGGGTGCATCATCGTTGAAAATTAGAGCATGAATCTCTAGTCGACCTCCGTTATTTTGTCTTATTCAGGCAGAAAAACTACTGGAATTCTCCGGACTAATGCTCTTTTCTTGCTCCGACTCACAACGGTTTACGCGCTATCATCACCAACTACTCCTTTGCAATCCGAGGCAGAGCTCGGAACCCGGCGTGAAGAAACTTGGCCTTGATCCCGTCTGGCCCAAGAACAAAGGTGAATTCTGTCGGGGTCGACATCAGAGTACCCTTAAATGTAGAGCCGGACATATGCTCAAGAGCGACAGGCTCCCCCTTGTCCAGACTGCACTTGACGTACAATTTGCCTGCATCATCATCCGAAATGAAAGCATCGCAAAAGAAAACGGGGATGCCGAATCGACCTTGAAACTTGGTCACTGGCACCACCTCTGCATCGGAACTCTGAATAATGGCAGGAATTTGAGTATCCCCATATCCCAGAGCTCGGAGTGCGAGTCTTCTTCCTATGATGGCTCCATTCGCCGTATTGGAGAGAGAAAGACCACGGCTTTCCCCATCTCCATGCTTCCTAGTATAAAAGTAGACGATCCGCCCATGTGACCAACCAAGCCTCGACCCGCGTCGACAACACTCCATCCAAGTCCCCAGCCATCACACCAAAGGCTGGGACCGGGGAGGCTATACCTAAGAGCCGTCATCTCTTGGCGGCTGCGCGGCGTCAGTATGTCTCCCCAAAGCATAGCTTGAAGCAGACCAGTGGTGTCTTCGAGAGAAGCTGCTGTCAAAGTACCAGCAGCCGCAAAGAGCCCTGCAAATCGTGGCCACATGAGCTGGCGCTTAAACTCCCCATCGACATCTCGGACATGATCTTCGGCGACAGGTGGGGTGTCGGAAGCGGGTGGATCTCCGGCCGTGCTGGTTCCGGAATTCCTGTTTCCGATACCCACAGCTCCGATCCCAGAGCGTCCGCCGATCGGGGCAAGAACTCGCGACTGAAGGAGGTCTTCCCAGCGAGATCTGGCAATTTTCTCCACTAGGGCCCCCAGGAGTAAGTAAGCGGCATTGCTGTAAGAGACAATCTCTCCGGGATTGGCAAGAGGCCCTTGCTTGGCCAGTTTCGTGACGGCGTCATCCAGGTCGTCGACAGGTTCGAAAAGATCAACTAGTCCTCCTGCGTGACCAAGAAGCTGACGAATCGAAGCTTCGTGGTCTGCATCTGGGTAGAGGCGCTTTGTTTCCGGGAGCCATTTGACAATGGAGTCGTCTAGGTTGAGCTCTCTGCTTTCGACGAGTTGAAGGACCATTGCTGCTGTGAAGACTTTACAAATCGATCCGAGCATAAAGGGCGTTTTGGATGTAACCGTATCATCAGTTTCGACGTTTGGGCGTCCAATTACGGCGCTCTCAATGTGTCCATCGTTGGAGATGACGGCCACAGAAGCCCCGACAAGATCATGATTGTGCTCAAGCAACCATTCGGTCAATTGTTGAGGGATTGGGAAAGAGGGCATTTTTGGAGCGCTGGAATATGCTCTGGATTTACTTCTTCTGCTTCATTTCTTTTCCAAGAATGCAGTGGCACTTCACGTTCTTATAGTCGTAGCCGTCGGAATGAGACTATCCCGACACTACAGCTTTGAACTCCGAACTCCGAATCACTCTCAGCGTGCACTCTGCATGCTCTTTGACGGAAACTAAACGTAGCAAAGTATTCTAAAGGCTTCATGTATTCCATTAATTCCGATTGGGATAACCTGTTCGCTCTTACCAGTCTCGGGGTAGCCAGATGAAACGTGATCAGAGGGATACCCAGGTCTCTGGGTGGTCCCAATCCAGGCGTTCGAGCCAGTCTGCGAATTCATGGTCATTTCCCAGCGTTATCAACGTCTCAGCATCCAACTCATAACTGGTCTCGATTGCTGGAGTCATCGCCGCGTCCATAGTAGCACGGGAGTCTTCAGTGGTTTCATGTCCCAGATCTACTTGAACGGTCATTGAATCAGCTCTTGTTTCCTGCAGGTTAGGTTGCTTCCGAGCCAAAATTCTATCAAGAATAGACGTAATCATCTTTTGACCCTGTTCACACATCTTGAACGCTTCGTTAGAGCCGTCAACGGCACCTAGTCGAGCTGCGAAAACTGATAATTCCTGGATTGTCTGGCCTCTTGGGAGCAGAGTGTCGTCATAGCATTCTTGATCTTTTTCTTGGTTTAGCAATTCGACAGCCAGGATAGAGGCACTCCTTAAGCCATGTATGATGAGTAAAAAGACAAAATCCATCTCCAACATAACTGCAAGATCGTAGCGCTGACCAACGAGCAAGATGTCTCTTAGAACCACCTGTGCTCTTTGTATCAAACCCTCACGACTTGCACCAGTCTCGCGGATTAAAACGCGCTGAAGCAATAGCGTGTTAGAATAATAATCTTGCTGCAGAACCATTCTGTACAAGATCTCAAGTGGTGGAAGAGACCGATCCTGGATCGAATCTTTCAAGGGCTGTCGCATGAAGGCTGGGAGCTTCTCCCACTGCTCTGTACTTCGTCTTTGAATACTGTTTGAAATCTGTAGAATATCTTTGACTTCATGCCGGCCCAGACTGAGATCTAAGATTGCTTCTCGAAGTTGAGCGAAAGGAAGCCAAGCCCTGAGCCAGGTGGTGCGGTGAAGGCGGCCATTTTTGTTGAACCCGTCCGGGCCCAGATTCGCTAAACACTCAGCTAATTCAACATCGTCCAGAAACAGTTGCTCGTCTGTGAGGTCTAAAGGAGGTTCAATCTCGGAATACAAGTAAGACAATCGCTTTGGACGACCGAGAAAAGTAGCTGTACCAACTTCCGTGATATAAACGCTGGCAAGAAGTCTCTTTCTCAGCTGCTCTAGGAAGAACGGAGTATTGCTACCAGAAACTCGCTGATGAAATCCCATTGCAAGAATAGCGTCTATTGTCTCACCGCCAGCGCGGTATGTATCGAAGGAAGCTTCACCCTTGATAGCCCGGCTCAGCCTAGTATGCTCATAAAGGAGCCATACAAAGATGTCATCGATTGCATTGCAGCTGCGGCAGAACTCGATGATGGAACATGACGCCTCAAGCATTTGTATTGAGACTTGAGTACGATCAGTGTCGGAATTGGCCAGAACACTGTCAAACGGGGTGGAGGTGATGACGGAAAGTCCTACCAAAACGGCAATGAGACCAATGACCTGCCATCTCGGAGAATCTCCTGTTGAGCGGCTTATCCATTCAGAGAGTGACTTGGTCTCGTCAGTAGGCATTGATAAACGGCTTTTTGTTCTTGTCCATAGAAGTTTGCTCAACCCAATTTTAGCTTGAGGATCCTTGTCGACGAGCACGTTGTGATGATCTTGCCAAAGCTGCTCAAGCCATTCTTTCATGATGTATTCGGGACAAATGCATGATGATTCACTCTGTGTATACCATCTCTGGATCAAGTAGTCGACCAGAACCCGATCTTGAAGGAACGTCAAAGCATGGCACCCCCGGCTGAGCTGTTCTTCGGATAGGTCGCTTTTTCTTGTATTGAGATCTTTCGTACGAGCAATATCGCCAAGACCATTTCCACTTTCCGCAAGAATAGCCGGAAAAGACGTCATGCCGAGAAAGCTTTGGGGTTCATAATTAGTTAGTATAGATGTCATCACCGATGACCGGACAGAAGTTTCCGGCTTTCTGCGGGAGTGCGTTTCGGCATGCAACGATACAATCCTGGGATTTGCATCTATACTACCAGGCTCTAGTCCTGAAAGCCTTGTGCTGACGAGCGGATTCGCGGACATGAGTGAAGGACCGGACTCATCGGGTCGCTGCCGGATCTGATATTTGCGTGAGCATGTACGTGAGACAACAGTGACTGAGGTTGTCCATAATGGGCAACGACGGAACAGATGCCCTTTCTGCAAGGACATGAAATATGACTTACACGACTACGCGGCCTTGGTTGTGTAAGTGGATTTGGATGATAGACACATTGGTCGTTCAGGTGCTTGGCGACACACCTCCCACAAACGGGAACTGCGTGATCGCACCGGAGTTTACTCTTCCTGCACGGCTCGCAAGACTGGAGCTTTCCATTGCGACGATAGCCACTGACCTGCGTTCTCTGACGGGAAGCTGCATTCGAGGAACTCATGGATGATTCGTGAAGGAGATGGAGTCCGGAGATTTAAGGTACTCGTCAACCAGCGACAGGGTAAGGCAGGGCTAAGGGGCGGCTGATCATCTCATCATAGCTGAGCTGGTCTTCCAGACAGTTTTCACAGGCTGTACAAGGAATAGTATGATACAACGCAGTTCGTGTTGGGGGAACGAAGTCATCTACATCCTACCTTCCACGTGTAATCTTGTGTTCCCAGCAGGTTCCAAAGGCGAATTGTATGTAAAGTCACGTGCAATCATAGGTAGCGTTAGAGGACCAAGCACTGGCAATTGACATGATCGTGTATCCCGAGTACTCAAGTACCTACTTAAATATCTGGCGCATAAGTAATCTCTGTTTGAAAGGTAAGATAATTCTGGGAGAGTATCAATACTATTATCTAGGTAGGTAAGGTACATGTGTAGTGAACTGAGCATCTAACCCTAACGCTCATAGCACATCAAGCCACTACGCGGGTTAGGGAAGTTTGAGAAGACACAGCCGACACCGTTTTTTGAACATTGGATTAGCATCCGTATCTCATCTTTCTGTACTACCCAAGAATTAGGCAAGTTATTTTTAAAAACGAGTGCATCAATTCAGAATGATTTTGCGAATCTGGCACGCAAGATGACGTTAATAAATCGCCACGATAACTGAAGAGGTGGAAATAACGCCAGACACGACGAGGATTCCCCCACATGCGATTACAGGGTGTTGTTATGTCACAGGGTAACAATACAAGTCACTCTATTCATTATTCAAGGCTTTGTGAGACTTTCAAAGAGAGCCTCTTCCCTCAGGGAATACTTGCACATGCAGGTAGGCATCAACGACATCTCACGTCATCGTCACCCAGGTGGAATGTCAAGATAAGGCAGCATATTTGTTTCTTGTTGCGTGTGCAGGAAGTCGTGGGGGGAAGCCCCCATCACAGTGATGCATTGTTTCAGTGGGGGTCAGGCCACGTTTTGACAGATGCATTTGTTTCTTGGAGGGCGAACCAGAAAATGAATGCCTATATCAGTGTCGCAATCGTTTCAAGTCGGAATAATGGCCATGCATACATGCTTGATGACTGCAGCAGGCATACGAGGTACTTGAAAACGTTGATGGCAGCTGGCAAATATGTACGTAGGTACATCGGACTGCCTCCGCCCCCAACTTGTGAGCCCCCGTGACTCGATCCACGAGACGAGGGCCGAGTTACTTTGACCCACCAGTTCTCTCTGACCGCAAAGCCGGAGACTTTATTGAGTTAATAAGGGTTTCCAAACGATCCAGTCCAGGGCCGTGTCTGACATCCCGATCATCTGATAAGATAATCTCGCATCCCAATTCAACGTCCTGAGCAAGGGAACGTCAGGAAAAGAGCTGAAGAAACGAGAAAAAAAGGGGGAATCCAGTCATCTAACTTGGTCAATGTATGTATTTAGATGCTGTGTCAACATTTTCATTCCGGTTAGCACTAATGGCAGCCAAGGAACGGCCCGCGTACGTGTAGTGACTTTTAATTACATATTCTCAGCCACTCCAACGTCGCTCACCAAAGAAATCCACAATCAAAATCAACGGTGAGCAACATCACGCTCCAGCGACCAGATACAAAACAGACTGACCGTAAATACATGATATCAGTATTCAGTATTCAGTATTCAGCATCTTCTCTAAGCCGAATCAGTTCGCCTATTTCCCAACAGCCTCCGTCCCAGTCCAGACCAATGCGGAGTTGTAGGAGTGTGCATATTCCTATAACCTTGCTCACCGACCTTCCCACGAGGCCGATAGGCATAATCGGCGGCACTGCAGAGTATGAATCCTTCGTACATGATCGGAAACAGGACCGCATCGCATCCATTCCGCCGGAGCTACTTTACCGTCTTTAAGGACTTACATGCCTACAAGGCTGTGTCGCTTCGGAATCCTGGTCGCGGAACGAAATCCTTCATTAGCGCCCTCTTGGCTCTCGTTTGCGAGAGCCCACCCTTTTTGCTAGGGGAAATTATTATTTGCTAAAGTATTCATCCTCGTGTTTGACAAGCTTCCTCCTTCTGAGCGCGTCAACCATACGGCTTCCAAGCCGGCTTGGGCGTGGGAATTGTCTTTTGACGCCGGAGCCGTCTCTGCTGCTGACGTGGCTGATGGATGAGCCAGTGGACTACACCTACGGAGTAAAGGTCAAAGTCAGCTCCAAAATTGCCAAAGATGCGTCAAATCGAGACCCAACGGCCCAGCTGCTCGCCTGTTTCCCCTTCTCCCCTCTTCCGCTCCCGCCTTGTGTGATGAGCGACTCCCCCAGGTATACACAGGTACATGTAGTCATAGGGTTTTGTCAGTGGAATACCGGCACTATGACACCCGGCAGGCACGTATCCGACGGTGCTTATTCCTCCTTCTTTAATTTCTCTCCGCGAATAGCTTCTATTTGTCACAATTCCGGGGCTGGGTTCATCATGACGGCTTTCCCGGTGGATCAAGACCTCTTTGCTTTGTGTATATCCCTTGTCTTTCTGCAGGAGCATGCATTCGGACGTTGGGTCTGGGCCTGAATGGTCCGATACCGCGACGCACATTGCTCGGCGTTTCAAGCCGTAATGCGGCAGGCAGGCAGGCAGCCTTCAAGCATGGGAAATGGCCCAGGGCCCAGGCAAGTAGGTAGGTAAGCGGAGAAAGGGTGGTTGGTATTGTGTCCCTTTTCTCTGCTGCGACTCTACTCCGTACCTACGTAAGGTACGTGGGTAAGGTAGTAGATGGGGAGAGGGTCAAGGAGCCACCCACGAGGAAAGAGAGAAAAAAACTGACACATCGTCACGAGGATGCCTTCTCTTTTGTTTCTTTTCTTTTGCCCTTTCCGTTCCCACTCGATTCGTACTTCATATACTCCATACATGATTCCGTAGGTGCTACCTTGCCTGGGAAATGTAGGTACAAAGTAGGTATACCGTGGCAGCAACCTGGTGGAGAGCAGGTATTTCCTTTGTGGGAGCTGTGCGGAAGGGGCGAGCTGCACGAGCATCTCAATTTGTTGGCCAGTGTGACAGTACTTGAGCACCAAGCACAATACCACCAAGATCTACGCGCTCACCAAAGCACGGTCCCGACAAGAGGCATATTTTCTCCCTCCGTCCCTTTGCCCCTCCCCTCTTTCGGAATTCCAAAAACGTAACTGTAGAGAACCAACGTGCGTCAGTCTACGTAGTACTCCGTATAGTCCAGGTCCTGTGGTCCCCAAATTGTTTGCCCTTTCCTCCTGCCTTCCCTCGGGGCGGATTCGGGGTCTAATAGCCGACGCACAACTGAACGGCTGGATGAGACAATCACAAGACAAAACGAGACAAGACAAAGCCCAGCCAAGACATGACTCCGTCGTCGATCATGATTCCAAACAGACCGCGACTACCAAACTGGCAGAAGTGGGTGCAGCATTTTAGAGAAAGACGGAGATTGATAAGAATACTTCCGATGTGGGAGTGACATGGATTCCCTCCAGGCTTCTCCCCAACGAGCCGTCTCCCTTGACTTGTCAACCGGGTCCCCCCCCTCTTCCCCCTTCCCCCTTGCCAGGCGAATGCGGATCAGATAACTTGACAAGCAAGCGAAGCAATCAACCGTGCATCTACCTCGTACGTACGGAGCACAGTTGGTGCGTACCTTGTTCCAGAGTACCTACGCAACTCTCCGAGTGTACCGCATCTTGCTCGTTCCCATGTTGTCACGCA
Source organism: Rugonectria rugulosa (assembly GCA_023509875.1). Lineage (NCBI taxonomy): Eukaryota > Fungi > Ascomycota > Sordariomycetes > Hypocreales > Nectriaceae > Rugonectria > Rugonectria rugulosa. The sequence goes on along the minus strand of JALNIO010000884.1, from coordinate 86,488 downwards.
GCGTGTCTTGTTTTCCGATTCAACGCCTTCTCTCGACGCTCTCATCTCGTACCAATTTTTCATCTTCAATAAACTCGAGGCAAGTTTCGAAACTATACCCGGCTGACTCTTGACAACTATGAAAGCTTTTCTACTCGAATAAAACAAAAACTTGCTTGTGGCTAAATACATACAGCATCTCGGGGTATATCAGACCAGCCCTTTCTTCTATGCATCTCTAAGTGTGAACATGATGGTGATGGGTGTGGGTGGGTGGTTATCGAAATGAGCCGGTTTCCCAGCTCCCAGAATTGTTTAAACGCCTCATTATGCCCCCGCGTGGTGAAACAACACGAACAATAGAAAACAACAGTGAAAAAGAAAAGAGTAAAAAGGAAAAAGAAAGAAAGAAAGAAATAGCAAGCCAATCGCTCCCACTTGTTCCCAAAGCCCGTCTATACCGTGTAATGAAGAATGATCAGTTTCTCGTGTCAATGTCCGTTTCCGAATCTCCCTCCCCGTCCCTTCACGCCGTTTCGACTCCTCTTCGGATCTCTATTCGTCCCGAGTTGCATGTTCGCGGCATTTTTGTCCTCGACGAATCTGCCTCATCGAGGACTGATGAACATGATACCTCTGACATGCTGCGCTTCAAGGTGGGAAATGGGGGTACGATGGCTCCAGCGGGCAGGTGGTCGTCGTCATTGAGGAGAAAATAATCCATGAGTACGGTTGGGTCCTTTTCGTCCTTTTGATCTAGATAGACATCGTGTTCCCAGCTTGACTCCAAGCCTTCGAGGTATGCGGGCGATCTTTTGAGGAATTTCCAGGAGAGGGTGTCGTGTTGCATAGCAATGTACAGAGAATCCAGCTTGCCGTTTGAGTCCACAACAGCGCAGTGGTTACGGATAAAGTCTCTGTCGTATTCACCGTTGATAAAGATGGGTTCAAGGGGTCGCAGCATAGGCAGGCCTTTAAGTTGTGCAGCGTCGCACAGCTTGGCTTGCAGCGGCATCCAGGGACGACCTTTCAGGATAGAGCCGAACGCTCTCGTCACTGCTGTCGAGAATGATTCCGCATCGTCGCCCTCGACAGCCACCATGCGATGGAGACCGCGAGACAGGCATCTCTTGTAGGCGGTGGTATCCTTTTCAAACGGGAACGGCTGTTCTCTAGATGGCATCAGAGAGATATGAATGGTCCACGGCATAGATGATCTAGAAGACGATGAGGATCGGGTCATTGGAATTGGCGATGGGTTGGATAGCCGGTGATGCTCAGGAGTCGCACCTGTGGAGGAGAGCTTGTGGCTATCATGGGACGAATTGGTCGGGGAGGGATCCTGGGGAGGTGAGGGCAATGGCTCGGAGCTTTCGAGCTTTTCGATCCTTTCTTCCAGCATCTCGTCGCCCTCCATCAATTCCAACTGCCGGTTTCGAAGTTCGTCCATGTCCTGAGTGGCGCGGGCGATTTGTTGCGCAATGTGTTGATTCTGGGCTTGCGATAGTTCTTGCAATTCAATCATTCTTTTCTCCAACTGTTCAAACTTTTGCCATGCGGCAAAACTATTTCTGTAGGATCCCTTCAGTTCGCCGAGGACATCCTCCTTGTTCCTCTCAACCGTCTCTTCCAGATCACTGATACGGCCTACGACACCGCAAAGCTTCTCATGGTCAGAACGGTCAACGTTCTCTTCGAGGATTCGCAGTCGCTGCTTGATGGTTTCGATCTCGGCTCTGTTCTGGCCGGGTGAAGGAGCGTCCGAGGATGCGACATGGAAGCAGGAGAGGTGACCGCAGTGGCATGTCGCGCCCGGCAGGGCCTTATTGTGGTCGAATCCTACGCAGCCACAACGCTGGCCCTTGAGTTCCGGGATCATCATGATGTAGCGACATTGTCCCTTTGGTAGAAGGGAGTCGTCGTGAGAGGCATTCGGCGTCGAGGCCGTTGGGGGAGAGCGGGAGGGAGAGGGCGGCATTGGGGTTCGTCGAACCTAGAGACAGATGGATAACGAGAGCGAGATGTTTCGGCCATGGAAGGGTTGAAGGGAAGATGAGGGAGATATGGGATGGAGCAGAAGAGGATCCCGCAGGCACTGGGGATAGGCGGGCGGCTCTAATCATAAGGCAGGGCGATGTCGAGATTCGTGCCCAGGGATACTGGGGTTTTGGGATTCCGGCCAACCGCTGTTAGCAGGGTACGACGGGAGGGTCCCAGACGGTTGACATGGAAGACGGTGAAGAGACCTGCAGGAACCTCAGCGGAACGTCAAAGGAGCGGCGAACGCGGCGACTGAGGAACTTGTAGCGGGCAGGTAACGTCGAGGTAACGGGCGCGAGAGAACAAAGGTAGCGGGTTAGCGGACAGGACAGGAGGGCTCCACAGCTGCGACGTTATCATCCGCTCTCGCCATCCCCATCCAGAGCCAACCCACGAATCCCAGACCGGTTGCGCCCGCAGGCTAGCAGATGGCATCACGGCTCCCACGTCGAGACCCGCAGGGTCATGGCACCACAAGAAAGCACAGGCGACGGGAGGGTGGGGGGTCGCGCACGACGGAGTTGGAGTTGGGAGTTTGGAAGGGAGGGCTTGAGGGCGTTTGGGAGGGGGAGGCAAGGAGGGCAGTGTCACAATGAGAAGGCCCCACGGGAAGCCCACGGGAAGGCCCACGATTAGTACCACGGGTAACCCGTGAGAAGGGGGGGCGTCTAATGAAAGGGAAAACGGAACCAGAGGAGGAACCAGGAACCCGAGGGAGGCGGCGGGCGGAGAGGGAGAGGGAGAGGCAGAGAGAGGGGACGAGGAGGCAGATTGTTGGAGGACCCTGATAGCGACCCAGCGAACAGGTATCTACCTGGGTACCTACGTACAGTACCTAGGTACGTACCTGGGTACTCGGTGATTACAGGTTCTGCGTCTTGATTTGCCAGGATAAGCGGGCAGTCTCTTGATGACGCGAGAGAAGGCGGTATGGCAACGTCTGGATGATATGCGCTGGTTGACTGGTCGGCCAGATAACAAAAACAACAAAACACCGCCTGGTGAGATGGGACAGGCTCAAAAAAGAGTTCCAGCCCAGTTGCGTGCGATGGAACCTCGAGTGGGCAAGGTGACGATAGAGGGCGTGTGTGCTGTACGGTACGGTGTATGTGTGTGCATGTGTTATGTGCCCTTGTTGATACGCAATACGTACATACATGCTCGTACAGGTAGATACTGCGCACATCCAATCCTGTGCAGTTTCGTCTCCATCCTCAAATAGCTCATTAGCCAGGATGGTTTTGGTGGTGGCCGGGTTGACGGGATCGAGACAAAAGAGGCCTGTGGAGGAGACAGAAACCAGGCCGAAAAAAATTTGCACTCTCTTTCCCCCCCGCCCACCGCCCAGCTCACTAGAAAAAAAGGAACAATCTTGGTGCTTTGGGGGCGCCCTTGGGGGCCGACACAAGGCCGTAAACGGGCGCAGGGGGTCGTCCCGGAGCTGAACGGGCAGGGTTGTTTGCCCTGGGTTCGAGGCCCATGGATGTTGATCGTGGCCAGGACTCGGCTGGTGATTGATTGAATGGCGCCGTGACGCTGCTTGAGACAGCAGCCCATCTGCGGGCCGCCAAGCTGATTGATAATGATTAGACGGCGGTACTTGGGTACGTACTCAAGGGAGAGTAGAGAGGCAAGCAAAAGCAAGCAGACCAGCAAGGAGGCCATCATGATCCATGGGCCATGGTCCATTTTGGCACCATTTGGCACCATTTGGAGCCATTTGGAGCCATTTCGATGGCTCCTCCGCACGTCGACAGAAAATGACCCCCCACACAATTGACCCAACTTGCCAACCCTCTCAAATGCTCTCATCTCTCATCTCCTTGTCAGACACTTGTGCCACTCCAGGTGTGTTTGAGTGAGAGCGCATCTGTTGCGTCGGCACTCGTAGCGTCTCCTTGGGCCTTCGCGTTGCTTTCTTGGAAGGCAATATAAGTGGCTGTTGATATCTTCAATCTTCATCTTCCTCGTCATCATCAGGCATCTCTCACTCTCACATGTCACTGTTGTTGCCGCATCATACCTTCTAATCGCCTCCTCATCCTTACTCCTCATCTCCTCCCACGCCCGGCTGTTCAAACCCTCCCCTTCTTCTGGCCCCTGGCAATGGCCATGGCCCTCGTCCCCCTCCCGGTCCCCGGTTTTGGCTTTTTTGCTCTCTGACTTGTTTGGTCCACCCGCACGCTCTTCCTCTTTGTCACTTGGTACGTAAGGTAAATCGTCGTTTGCAGCGATCCCGACTCCGAGGAGGAACCAGGACTCCATCGAAAACCCCAAGCATCCATCCAAGGAGACCCAACATCTCCCACAAGGGCCTGGGCGGCTGTTCAGGGAAAAATTGGAGCGACACGCAGCTCCGAAGAGCGGAAGAGGAGCGCGGCCCCTGTCGCGAAATATTGGGGGAGGCGAGACCTCCTGACAGTGAAAAACGCTCTGCAGTGCATAATACTGCGTACTGCGTACCTCGTACTCCGTGGAGAGCAAATTATTCTGTATCCGCGTCGTGTCATTGTCTTTTCTTGTTGCGCTTCGAGGCCTGGGGTTGGCAAGTTGGGTGCTTGTCGAGTTGGGACCGGGTATGGGTACCGGTATTGCTCATCCAGGCTCTAGAGCACGAGATAGCTGTGAAACCATGGGCGCGGATGCGTATCGCATATTTGCATTGCATTTGCTTTTTCCAGGACGATTGGCCAGGGTCCTGTCCCTGCATGTCTGACTTTATCTTGGGACTTTGCCCGCTGTCGTTATCTCTAGCGACTGAGCCTCCTTTGTGCGTGTCTGGTCTGCTTGTTCGCATCAGTAGCGGGCGGACGATATGCGGAATGCAGTTGCTTGTCTACATGTGCCAAGGTGCGCTTAACTTCCATGGTGCATGTATGTACGGATACCTACAGGTATCCTGCTATCTTCCCTCAGACTTCCCTTAGACACTGGGGAGTCGGTATGTGGGTGCCCGTACGGAGCGCGTACAAAGTACGGCTTCATGCTTCATTCACTCATCCATCCACCCACCCACCCATCCATTCATTCAAATCTCACAGTCCGCCTCGTCTCCCTGGTTGGCTGGATCCCCTGGCCCAAGTCGCCAACTTCGCCAAGGCTCTGTGCGCGCAAGCACTTTGTGTGATTCTCTGCTTCGCCTGGGCCGTGGCCCGTGGCCCATGGAGTCTGGCGTCGACGCACAGGAGCGCGGGACCCTGATAACCCTGGCCACGACCATGGCGAGCATGGTGAGCATGGCACACACCGTCACACCCTCTCCCTTTTGTCCATCAGGGTGGGCAGTGGAAGCTCTGGAAGGGCAGGCGGTGGCCTGGTCCTGGTAAACAGGTACGTATCCGTCCTCGGTGCTGCATGATACGTACCGCATTCGTCGGCTGGATGCAGCTCTGTGCATGCATCTTCCGCAAATGGTTGAGATTGGAGAGTTGGGGTTTCGGCGAGAGAGGCTGTGAGACGTGACTCTGGTCTTGGCGACCCCAACTGTATGTACTCCTACTCCGTAGACTCCTCCCTGGCCCGCCTATCACGCCTGATGCCGAGCAATCCCCTTGGTTCCTGTGCATAACAATATACTTTTGATTACCCTGCGCAGTGCTCCATGCGCGCATGTACTCGTATATCATTACTACTTACATGCTGCCCACAAACAACCAACATCCATCACATCCACGTGCAATCAGTCCGATAACGGGGACCCAATTATACCGGGTATTTGACGACGTCGTTTCGCGATCGCTCATGCAATCTGGCGGAGCTGCAATCTAGCAAGGCACCTACGACGTAGGCACCTGGCACCTGGGCTCGGCTCCCCGTCAACCCGTCAACCACCATGGGGACCTTTGGGACCGCAGTTACATCACTGCTCGATACCTATTCAAAATGTCTATCATTACTCAAGAGCTTCCGCGGGTCCAGATCTGGCGGTGATGCTGATATTGGCTTTGATCATGACAGCCACGGCCACGGCCACGCCCCGTCCGCCAGCCTCCAGCCGAAGCTGTTGGGTAAACGTCTGCGCTCTGACCAGGAGAGCATTCGTCGAGCCTACTCGTCTCGTTTGTCCCGGAACGGGGCCCGGTTTGAAAAGGGTGATGGTGAGTCTTGTCCTCGTGCATCTGCAAAAATAATAAAGAATCCACCTGTATCTAAATGGATTGCCTGTCCCCAGCTGCATCCCGGTCGGCATTGAGACGCATTGCGAAGAGCCTCGCCGCGGCCTTGACCGAAGTCGTCCGGGGGCTGGGTGGCCGCCAATCTCCGGCAGTTGACTACGATTCTCTGTTGGCCTTGTCACATGGCTCAAGCTTGGACGCAGTCCGGACCATGGAGGCCCTCTCCAGTCGAGTCAGCTCGAGAGCGACAGCGAGCACCAGCAGCTCTCACCGCAGCGTTGTGAGCAGGGGTAGACAGAGATCCAGACGTCATCATCGGCAGTCCGGTGACAAGCAGGAGAGAAGGTCAGAGAACGGCCGAAATGCCAAGTCCGAGCCTGGGAGAGGGGAAAGCAGCAAGTCTCTAAGCCGGTCCTCCAACCGCCCTCCGCGCCGCAGATCCTCGTATAGTCGCCATAATGCAGAGCCACTTGGGCACCAAAAACACGTCTCTATCTCGACTCTGTCATCTGACAGCACCCAACTCGGTGAGATTAGACGACGAGATTCTAGGCAAGGAAGATACAGGTCAGGGTCGGTGAAGGTGGCTTACCCGCTGTATGTGCCATCACCAGAGCCCAGGCCGCGTAAGAAATGGTGGAAAGTCTTTTAAAGACTATGGCCGCATGGATGGTGATATATCTGCGTTGGGTAGAATGAAGATCATACTACGTAGCCGAGAATAATAAGGCTTCTTTGACTATATATATACAGAGTGAATTACCTAGTATGCACATATATACCAAAGGTTAGCTCTTTGCGAGCATCCTCATCGGCAACAGTCGTCTCTCTAGTTGTTCAACTAAGACAAAGCCATTGTCATAGCTGGATACTATGTATTGATTGTTTTGTCTCATTACGAGAGTATATAGGTGTCCTCCCTAACTTGGAATGGCAGCATGAGCAATGTTTACATCTTATAGAACCGCTGATGGACAGGGCCGGATGAGACAGAAGTGAAAAGTGAGGTTCAACTTAAACATCGTGAGACTGTGCGAAGTACTACATAATTAGCACTCTTTGTACTGTATAAGCTGCCACAAACCTATTGAATTGAATTGAACAGCCCCGCAGTCCAAAATCCACCAGCGAATGCCCCGCCAGCACGTTACCTCGAATTCGCAGTGTGTCCATACACAGGGCAGACGATATCAGCAGCATCTGTATCGCCTCGTAGTTTGGCCTGGGCGACAGCGACAGCAACAGCGACAGCAACAGCGAAGACGACGCCGAAGACGAATCCTCACTGCGCCGTAGCTCAACAACATCCCTTCAGCCCAAGACCTCAGCGCCTGACCCCCTCCTTCCTGGCCATGCATTGGCCCTCATAGTGCCATCATGCCTCAAGACCCTGCCGCCGCCCTCAGCGCATTGCTGCGGGCATCCTCCATCGAGGACCACGAAGAAATCCTCAAGGCCGCTAATGCTGCCATCAAGGCCAATAAGTCCGATACCACGAGCCAGCATACTCGTATCGTCGCCCTCCTCAAGCTCGACCGTTTCGATGATGCTCTGCGCTCCCTAGCAGACGCAGGCACCAAACTCAGCGCTGTTTGTGTTCTTGAACAAGCATATGCGCTATACAAAACGGGAAGGCTCGACGAGGCTACAGCTGTGCTACAGTCTGTCGGCATCGAGAAGAGGAGCTTCAGCCTTCTCGCGGCACAGGTTGCGTACCGTGCCGAGCGGTTCGACAATGCGACCTCCATCTACAATCGCCTCCTCGATTCCGATGTCGCGAACGAGGAGAACGACCTCAGCATCAATATCCGCGCCGTTTCTGCGCAGTCTGCATCATTAGTACAAACCCCCTTGGACGTGTACGCTATCCAGGATTCCGATGGATTTGAGGTTTGCTACAACGCTGCTTGCGCTTGCATCGCCCGCGGAGCTCTCGAGGAAGCTTCTGAGCTCCTGCAGCGTTCCGTAAAACTATGTGATGCTTCGGACGACTTGACGAGCGAAGATAAAGAGGCGGAAATGCGTCCCATTCTTGCTCAGCAAGCATTTGTTTATGCAAAACTAGGCAAAGTGAAGGAGGCCATCGACTTATACAAGTCGCTTATCAAATCAGAGTATGTCGGAAACAACCTCAGAGACAGACCCAGAGACTCATTGCTAACCACTTTATTCACAGCGAGGAGGATCCTGATCTTTCGGTGATAATTCAGAACAACCTTCTGGCCCTTGACCCAGAGACGGAGAACCCTTACCTAACACAAAGGAAGTTCGCCGCGGCAACGGAAGCAAACAAGGCTGCCAAGCTGTTCAACAACCAATCAAATATCATCCGCCGCAACAACTTTGTCGTTGACTTGCGAGCCAACAAGATTCCTGGTGTCAAAACACGTACGGCGCGTATACTTGGTGCCACCATTCATCCCTCAGCTTCTGCCGATGTGAACATCCTCTCAGTGCTCAATGCAGCCGCAAGCACTCATGAAGTCACTGGGAAGCAACTGACGCGGAAACTATACGACTTAGCAAGCAAGAGGCCTCATGATGTCGGTGTCGTCCTAACCATCATCCAAATCCAGCTCAGGAACGGCAACACCGGCTCAGCACTGTCTACCTTGGAGTCTTTCCTGCAACGTCTAGAGAACGTAGCGGAAGCCAGTGCCCAAGATGCTCGGTATTCTCCAGGAATCATCGCTTTGGCGGTCGCCTTGAACCGAGCCCAAGGACGAGAGTCCACAGCGAAGGCAGAACTTGTTAAAGCGGCGGCATACTGGCAAAATCGCCCGGCTGGTTTCGCTGCCTCGTTACTAGAAGAGGCTGGTGTCGAACTCATACAGTCGTCCAATACTCAAGAACTGAAACTAGCCGCTACTGCTTTCCAACGACTTTTCGATGAACAGCGTGGCTCGGAAATCGCAGCTGCTGGTCTGGTAGCAGCTCTCGCTCCTTCAAACCCATCAGCCATCCAGCAACATCTGGAAAATCTCCCGCCCGTCGACGCTCAGATTAAGGGCGTCAACGTCAATGCTCTCCTCGAGGCCGGAGTTGCCACGGTCGCTAAGCGCGTGCAAGCAAGCAAACGCCCTGCCGAGCAAGAGTCCAGCGACAAGCCCCGGAAGAGACGCAGAAAGATCCGTCTGCCCAAGAACTACGTCGAAGGCACGAAGCCTGACCCGGAGCGCTGGCTGCCCCTACGCGATCGTTCCTCGTACCGCCCCAAGGGCAAGAAGGGCAAGAAGAAGGCCGGTGAATCGACACAGGGCGGCATCGTCAAGGAGGAGGAGACCTTGGAACTGGTCGGCGGCGGAGGGGTCAAGGTGGAAAAGGCCCCTCCTGCAAGCTCCAAGAAGAAGAAGAAGGGCAAGAAGTAGATGTCTTACCTTGAGCAAATCTCCCAGTAGATGTACGACGATACATGGATGTTCACACAAACATCAATGCTTGTTAGATTCCAAGTGTGAAACATTCACGTCAAACTAAAATGTAAAGGAGCCTTGTGCACGTATTGTCTCAACTCGCCAGAACCTTGAACCTTGATTGTAATTTTGGTATCGAAAAATATCCAAGGCAAAAAAAATCAACGCGTTGCAATTCTACGCTCCATGTCTTTTAAAGCCCTCTCTTCCAAATCCAACAGCGAATAGCTTTGCCCTCCTTCCCCTCTCCCGCCCAAAAAGGAGACCAGCATGAACAGGAGCAAAGGAATCAAAGTAACCCAGCCCAAGAGAAAAGCAAATGTCTAGATACATGTCCTCGTTCATTCAAAGCCGGCCCGCGGTCTGTGTATCGTGATAGAGTAGGTCACACAGGCTCGAGGGCATCCCTGTCAGTCCCTATGTTTGCTGTTGTTGTTTTTTTCCTTCGCTTCTCCTCGCAGACCCAATCATGCTTGTAAAGGTATAAAAAAGAAATAAAAGTATCAACGCTCTCTTCTTGTTGATTTTTTGCATACGAACCCTCGTTTCCCAGCACACGCTAAATAACACAAAATACAAGACGCAACCCAAAACAAAGGCGGAGGGCATCTTCGGCTCGCCATAGTAAGACATCATGCGTTGACTGCTTGCACAGCGGGCGGTTGCTCTATATCTTGCACTGGCTCTTGGTCAGAATCATGACTCTCCTCGTCATCTTTCTTTTCGCTTCCGTTTTCGTTGTCCGTCTCCTCGTCCGTCTCCGTCTCGATGGGCGGCAGCGGGCTCCTGCGCCCATCGGAAAAGCTCACAGCCACTTCACTTTCCGTGTCCGAAGGTATCGTCAGCCTTCCGCCAGCCGAGGCACTTCTAGCTGCCTGAGCTGTCGAGTACTTTCTATGGAGCTCTCGGAAGCTTCGAGCTGTTGCTGTGCTGGCGCTGGCAGCAGACTCTCTTCGCTCCTTCGGTTCCAGAGACACTCCTACAGCCGAGTAATAATCGTCTTCGCTCAGGGCAGGTGAAAGAGGTTGCTCAGGTTGCTGCGACAGTTTCCTAGCTCGGAGACTATCTTCCTGGGACATGTTCTGAAGCTCGCCGCCAAAAGTGATGACGGAGGCCTTCTTTCCATGGACCGTGAAACTGCCCGATCCTCGCGCCAGGCCCTCGTCTCGTCCCTCGTCATCTCCTGTTCCATTCAGGACCAGTTCCTTGCCCTTTCTGCTGTTGCGATGGTGGGAGAGGTGCCCTGCACCCTCCCGAAGAGTTCGTTGAAGACTTCGTCGGATCTTGCTTCTGTCAATTTTATCCTTGTCCATGGAAGTGCCGCGGTCGCCTCCATCAGCACCTGTTGATGTTGTGATCTTGTCGGCCGTGTCTCTGCTAAGTCTTGATTCGAGGAGACCTGCCTGCTCCAGCAAATCCCGCTCCTGGGCGTCAGGGTCGTCATGATGGCCATTTTCGATCCCTCCTGACGATTTCTTGGGTCCCTCACCCTGAGACGAGGAGTGGTTTTGGGGAGTAGATGCCATGGATTGGATCGGGGATCCCGGAATGCTTGAAATAGAATCATGTCTCGTACTTGGGCCATCTGGTCGCGAAAAGCCGAGATCCTTGGAACTGTGCCGACGACGTGTTGCACTTTGCGGAGGCGTCTGGAACACCTGGTCCAGAGGAGAGTCAAGATCGCCACCCAAATCTATTGGGCTGGGAATTTGGGCCAGTTGAGGTTCAGTCGGTGTACGAGGCGCAGTCTCTGTGCCCGTTGCAGAGTGGTGCGTAGATCTCGACCCCCTGCGAACAGTGCCGGCTCTTGGTGTTGGTGACCCTGTCCTGTACGAATGACGGTTGGATTGTGATTTTGTAGGCGTGTTGTAATTCGAGTTCGCTGTTGGGTTTTCGTCCTCCAGGTCCTGGGCCAGAATATCACGGTGGCATTTCACCCTCCAAATGTCCATACGGGTCCGCTTAAGCTGTTCCGATATGCGATATGCTGCAGCAATGAGCTGCTCACGCGTTCTCGGCTGGATGGGCGCCAGGATCTGCAGATGGCGAGCATTTCTCAACAGGTCATCAAGTCCCTTTTGACCTTCCTGCAGCTTCTCCTCTGCTTCAGCAACCTTTTGCTGGATGACTTCCCGTCGAGCGGTCGAGATGTCTTCTGCCATCTTCTGGTCGATGCGACTGCGAGCAATAGACACAGGCCCCGTTGGAGTCTGTACCAGCTGCGTGGCATCAGAGCTGTCCAGCCGTCTCATGCCGCGACGACCCTGTCCGTCATAACTACCGCCAACGACGCCGCGCATTTTGACACCCGTGGTTCTAAAGGCTGCGGCATAGTTGAGTTTAGCAAGCCAGTCGTTGAGTTCATCCTCGTTATCAGCCAAGAGCACTTCCTGCATGCCGCCCTTCCGGACATAGACAAACGCATTCTTGTGCTTCTTGTACATTGTATCATGAAGGGCAACAGCGCCTTGTGTGGACATGAGGCCATCTGGCTTGAACTCTTCCAACGGTGGGTTGAATATCAACGGAATGCCATCGTTACCGGCCTTGATGTGATTCTCATATTGGTGCATCAGAGACTTGACCCAGCTCGTATTTCGGAAGAAGTAGAGCTGGGCACCGGTAAGAATAGCACCCCATTCCTGCCAAGGCGATCTCGTCTTTCGTTTCTTTTGATCTTTCCTCCACAGGAGCCCAACTTTAGTGACCTTGATGTCAACGATTCCTGGATGGGCTTCCTTGGGGTTGAGAGACGTCTGCTCCGACATGAAAGCGTCGGGGCGCGATCGAGCCGAAACGATTTGCAAAACTCCGGTCCTAAAGAATGTCTTTTGCAGGTCCTTGATGTCTAAGCGAGTGGCAGTGCCAAGGTAGTTGTAGTGGTCATCCAGATGCATGGCATCCTTCAAGTTGGGACGGAGCGTGTTCAAACTTCCGTCAAGAATTAGGGCATAGGGATCGATGGGTTCTTTGACTGCTCTTTTCGCAGGGTCGCTAACAGAAGATGAAAGGAGCGGCTTGCGCCTGGATTTGTGGGAAGCAAAACGGTCGTTGCCTTCAAAGTCGTCCTCGACGTGAATGAAAGGGGTATAAGTAATGTTGTCGTAAAAGCACTCTAGAATGTCGTCAAAAATTCCCTCCCCGCGTGTATTCTTCAGGTACTCGGGTTTCTGCATCTTGTGTTTATTGTTCTTGTTGAAGACATCGGTATGAAGGATGAGCAAAGAAAAGGCAATGAAATAGGCTTGGTCGGGAGACGAATAGATGCCCGGGTTGCATTCGTGATAGCGATTTGCGAATGCTTGAAGAAAACGGTCGATTTGTTGTGTCTCTCGGGGGAGTTCAGCTTCCATCAACAACTTGCGGATAGACATGTCCATTGGGTCCCCAAAGAAGCTGAAGCTTCGCATATAGCTTCTCAAGACAGATAACATGAAAGCATCCGCGCTTTTCGCTAGCGTGGATGCGATGATGCCTCGTATTCCGACGTCCTCGATGCGAACGAGGTACTTGGCCGCAGATTCATCATCGCGACGCTCCGGCAGAACGAACGATTCTCGAGCAATCTGGAGAGAATTATTCTTGGAAGCGACTGAGCCTGGTGTTGTGGGCGTCAATGTCCCTTGCCGACTCAATTCGGAATTCTGGCGTAAACGGCTTAATCCAAACAAATCACCAAAGCTTTTCCGGCCAGTGGACGAAGACGTCCTGGTGGTAGGGGGCATCAGATGATCATCCGTAGAGTCCCGGCCCATTGAACTCATAGTTGAAGACCGGCCTCGCAAAAGATTGGTCCTAGTCGGGGATGAGGCTCCCGACTGCGAGCCTCCCGGGGCGAACAAGGCTGTGGCAGGCGATGGAGCTGTTCTCGGCGCATGCTCGCTCCTCACAGTGCCTGTGGCACTGCCGGTGACTTGCTCACTCGTGTTAGCTGATCCTGGGCGTGGCGTTGTGCCAACAGCCAGCGACGAGGTTGACGAAATGGCTGGAGTCGGTTTAGTCTTTTGAAGGTGTGCCAGCGGAAACAAGGGCTCTGGTGGTTTCTTTGCCCGGCGCAGCTTGAAGAACGGCGTCGTCGGCTTCTTTGGTGTTATGCTTAGGCTCTTGTGAGAAAGGCGATCATTGGAGCTGGCATCAGATCTCGACGACTCGGATTGGCGATTGGCAGGCGGGGTGAGAACGGTGCCATTGGGGCTGTTATGGACAACTTGTGACGACGGACGGGGAGAGACTGGTTCTTCCAAAGTAGCGAGAGCAGGTCGGGTTCCGTCGTTGAAGGACTTTCTGAATGTTTTCCTCAGCACGGGGCGGCTGGGAGCAGGTTCGTCGCGTTGGATATCGGTAGAGCGACGAAACTTGGCAGCAAGTCCAGTACGTGAAGGTTTCTTCTTGGGAGCATTGAAATCATTTGTGGGGGCGGTGGTGATGATTTCGGGGGCTAGAGGTGATGTCAGCATGCTCGATACCGGGCAGGGCGGAAAGGCGAAGGGAGGGGTGAGATACGTCGCGGAACTGGAGGGGGCTTCTCAGCTTGCTGTTTGGCTCGAAGGGACAGCTGGGAATCCGAGGCATTGCGAAACCTCAAGACAGAAAATCGACGGTGCTTGTTTGTTTCTTCCTGGATCGGGGGAGAATCGGGGCGGCTGATGGAAGAATCACGGGTGGTCTGGTGGGTGACGGGTTGGGTCTCGGCCTCGTTGTCGCTATGGATGTCCTGCAGCGGCAGGGTCGGGGTCGTGTCTATGGTAGGGGAACTCGGCGCGAAGAGCGTGTGACGGCGCATATCAGTTTCACTGGCCATGATGCCACGACGGCGAAGAAAAGGCATGGCAGCGACTGCTCATGATACGCGGCCACCAGCCCGGAAGTTGGAGGGTTGAGGTCGAAGTAAGCGGAGGCCGGTCAATGATGAAGCAAGGGAAGGGGGTAAATGAGAGATGGTGAGGGCGACAATGACGGCGATTAGGGCGTGGAACGTGAGACGTGAGAGGCGTAGACGTGGACGTGGACGTGTGAAGGTGTGGACGTGTAGACGTGGGGATGTATGTATGCGAACGTGGACGCAGGATAGGCGTCGCAGTCGTCGACGTACGAATACGTAGTAGACGCGGGAGGGCGGGCGGAAGCGAACGAGGTGCGTTGCTGGCACGGTACGGAGCACGTACGCAGCAAGGTGAAGGTAGTCGGTAGAGTGCAGCAGAGAGGTAGGTAGGTAGGTATTCGTACAACGGCGGCTCAATGAACCTACCGGAGCTAGCGGGAAGGCCCAAAAAGGACAGCGGAGGTCATTGAGGCTGCTGCTGTCTGCGGGAAGGACCTTATTGTTGTCCTGCGGCGGGTTAAAGAGATGGAGGAGGGAGGTTCAAGGTCAAGATTAGACGATTGCCAACGTTGTGGTAAAGTTGGACGCCGTCTAATCGTGGTTGGGATGGATTCGGGGAAGGTAAGGTAGGTACTTCACCTGGTAGCCCCAGGTACAAAAGATACATGTAATTAGAGGACAGTACTCGGTACGTACGTATTAATGTAGGTAATCAGCCGCCTGTGGAGGTAAGGCATGGTACCTTGTCCAGGAGGTAGGTAGTTGATAGTCCAGTCCACCTTGGCCCTCATTCACTGCAACCCCAGCTCCACCAGTTACCAGTTACCAGTTATTGCATCTAGGACAGCACGTACTTGCATTGTCATGTACGCAGGGAGATGGACAGCGGCGACCAAGGTGAGATTGGAGGATGAAGCACAGTGGCTGATGAGTAGAGCTGACCTTTTCTCGGTGAGAGCCACGCACAATGTACATCAAGTCGTGGACGCGAGAGTCCCAGGTCAATACTCTGTGCACAGAGATGGCCTCTGGAGGATGGTCTTGCAACGGCAGGGCAGCAATGGTACAATAATATCAGCAACTAAATTGTCAATGAATCCACCCGCCCTTTCAGTGGTTGCAGTCGGTAGGACGAGTTGACGAGGTACTGTGCACATGGGCACTCAGCTAACTGTTTCTGACGGGTAGGCATGTGCCCAAAGTACTCACTCTGTACTGAAGGTATCCATCGATATTACTTGTAGAAGATGAGCAGCCAGGGGCTGAAGGGCGGCGTCAAGTGGCCCAGCTCAATGCGTGTCAGCCCGAATTCCATGTGGCTGGGTGGTCCAGGGGCACTATATTAGCACTCTACTCCGTAGGAAGCAGTGAGCCAGGCCCAATGGCCCAATGGCCCACGGGAGAGGAAAAGCTTGAGGCGCGCTAGTGATTAACGGGTTTGATCAATATTCGGAGGCTACGGCATTCCGTACTCCCTTCCATTCAGCATCTATTGTATAGCTGCCCGCCCTGACTGCCATCTCTTGACCACTGGTTCAAGCGCGGCTTGTTCATTGAATCAGGAGAAAAACATGATCAGCAATCATACTATAGAGGAGGTGTGATCTACCTCGTGGTCTTCTACTGTCCCTCATCATGCACCAATGGTCTTACTATGCACTTCGTACGTAGACTCCGTAACTATACTCCCCAGCAAGAGAGCATCCCCCCCCTTCGTTCAAAATCACAGAGGGAGAGACCCGCTGTGTCCCGCACTGTCAGGTACCGCCAGGCAGAAAAAAACAGGCCCCGGCCTATCCACCCATTGGAATCTCAATGAGCCAAATTTAGGTGCTGTATGTAATGTTTGGGTGCCTTGAACGATTGGCCCAACTGCCCCGCTGAAAGCTGGAGGCCCCATCGGCTCGGCGCTGCAATGTAAGTTATGTAGTGGAATTTACTGCCCACTGCACTGCAAAGGGCACTGTCTCACACAGTACGAAATGTTGCTTCAGCACATGTGATTTCTTGGGGCATATTCCATCATCATTATCATCATCATCATCCATCCTCATCTTACTGCTCCTCCCAAGTGCCTGATCGCCCTCCTCAGCTCGCCACCAGCTTCATCTTTTTATCCCCAAACATCTCCACACCACAACCCGCAAAGACTCGGCTCGGCATCGTCCTTGACGGAGGGCCTCAACCCAGTCTGGCTTTCCTCTGGGCCAGGACCCCAATGCCTATTCCACCCATCGTCAACTGATTTTAGCTCCGTCACGAGGCAACCAAGATGAAGATATCCATCGTACGCATCGCAACATTGTCGTTGCTACTCGGCCAGGCTGCAAATGCTGCAGGCATTGATGCTCACCGTGCCATCGCCAATAATCCGTATACCTTCGATCGTCCAGCCGACAACACCAACCCCCGTCTCTTCCCTTTCCTCGCAAAGCTACGCGACAGTGCCATAGAATTGATATTCGGCCGTCATCCCACCAAGGCCGCTGCTCAGCCACCAGTCCTCAACCAACTCCGGGCTCAGTATGCGAATCAACTAGTCCTTCGTTTCAATGTGTCGACCACCGATGAGGAGGATGCCCTCGCCGAAGCCGTCGGTCGGTTGTTTCTCGACGTTTGGGCCTTTACCGAGGAATACGTAGATGTTCGCCTACACCAGGATGAAGTTGCGCCTCTTCTCAGCCTTCTCCCGAGATCCCTTCGCTTTGCCCAGTCCACTCTGATTCCCGATCTGGCTGCTGCCGTTTATCAATCCCTCCCCGCCGATAACAATCCTCAGAGATCCGATCCCCTACCTGTCTCCCCAGTGCTTCTTTCAAACCCGTCACCGGGCGACAATCTCTTCTTCCAGGATTATCAGCCTCTTCCGGTCATCGTCCGATGGATGCGTCTCCTCGAGGCCATGTTTCCAACTTATGTGAAGTACACCACCATTGGCAAATCCTTTGAAAAGCGAGACATCCCAGCTCTCCGCGTTGGAGTTCCATCTGCAGAATCGCCGAGAAAGGCGCGCAAGACTATTGTGGTCATGGGCGGCTCGCACGCCCGGGAATGGATCTCAACGAGCACCGTCAACTACGTAGCCTGGTCGTTTATCACGGCGTATGGTAAGGAGCGACTGATCACAAGGCTCCTCGACGAATATGACTTCATCTTCATCCCCGTTGCCAACCCAGATGGTGTCGAGTATACCTGGCAGGTGGATCGTCTCTGGCGCAAAACGCGACAACAAACCAACCTTCAATTCTGTCGAGGCATGGATCTTGACCGTGCATTTGGTTTCGAGTGGGACGGTTCGCAGGTGCAGCGCGATCCTTGCTCAGAAAGTTACGGCGGCGAGAAGCCCTTTCAGGCTGTTGAGGCCATTGCAATTGCAAACTGGGCGCGCAATCAGACGTGGAACAATGTTCGTTTTGTTGGACTGGTGGATCTGCACTCCTACTCGCAGCAGATTCTATACCCATACTCTTACACATGCTCCGTGGATCCTCCTAACCTCGAGAACCTGGAGGAGCTCGCGGCGGGCATCGCCAAGACGATACGGCTTTCTATGGGAGAGTCGTACACTGTTACGTCTGCTTGCGAGGGCGCGGTTTCGGCCAAGGAGTCGGGTGGTGAACGGTCCTGGTCCCGAGTGGAATCAGGAGGCGGCTCTGCAGTGGATTGGTTCTACCACGAGCTGAGGGCTCACTTCAGCTACCAGATCAAACTTCGAGACCAAGGTAGCTACGGCTTCCTTCTGCCCAAGGAGCATATCGTCCCCACGGGTGACGAAATCTACAATGCCATGAAGTACTATGGGGACTACCTGCTCGGAAACAATGGCATCGAGTCTGTGGCCGAGGAGGGTCAAGACGACGAGAAGGCATCAGACGAGGACGACAATGCCCAAGATGATCAGGCGTCGACACCATTTACGCAGGAGCTTCGAAGGAGACGGCTTAGGAGGTGATGTGGAAATGACAAGAGATGGAAATGCGGCATGAATCTTTTTATGTGTTTATTTACTACCGAAGATGGCGTACAAGGACTTCAGGATCATGTTTTGTTTGGGAAAAGGGGGCGGATTGGACGGTGCACTCTTCGATTTTATATTTTGGCTCAGTATAGGTAAGCAGCGAGCAGTGTATCAGCCTCGGCGGCTGTCGCTAGTAATTATTGATAGCACAATGGATCCAGGGTTCTATTGGCCAAGGGCAAGAGTGATGGCAACATAGGCAGCAGTGAACTTGAGAGTGAAGTCAGTGAGGAACGAGCCAATGGAGCCCCTGGTAGACTTGTCAGCATATGTAGATGGGTGTATGTAGGGAGGGAGATACGAACGCCAGGCGACCCTGAGGACCCTTGCCAGAGGTGTAGCCAATGGCGTAGATGACTCGGGAAAAGGCCCAGCCAGCGCCGACGACGGAAGCGAGGACAGGGAAACGCAGGCCGGAGATGAGGAGAGCACCCAGGAAGGAGGTGTGATTCTCGGTGAAGTTGGCGTGGGCGCGTTGGGCTGCAGAAGGTGAGTTAGCACCGGGAGTCGGGTGAGAAAGCACGGAGAGCAAAAAGGAGAGGTGAAAGTACGCACCGCAGTTGAACTGGTAGGCCTTGGGGTCCTTCTCGGCCAGCTCGTTGGAGGCGTAGGGGATGGGGTACCTGAGGCCGCTGGCCTTGCGGGCCTTGCTGGTGAGAGAGACGTGGAGGGTGTTGATGAAGAAGGTGGACACAGCAGCGGCGAGGACGAAGCTGTAGGGAGGAGTTAGTTTGTGTTTCTGTCAAAGTCTGGGGTTCGGAGGAGACAGTACCTGTACTGGTCGGGGAGTTGGAGGATGAAGGGCATGGTGAAGGATGCGATGAGATGTAGGGGGTTAAAGAGGAGGAGGGGAGGAGGGGAGGAGGGGAGGAGGAAAGGATCTTGGATTGGACGAGAGTGAGGTTGGTGAAGTCAAGAATGGATAGGCTATACGAGTATATATGGATATACGGAGTGGATGTGGATGTGGATGTAGATATTATATACGGAATAGGTGCTTTGTATAGATCGACTCTTCTCCCAGTGACAAGAAGCTGGAGGGGAGGGTTCTCAGGGTGTATTAATACCTGCAACAACAGTGGCCTTTTTTTTGTTTTAACTCGGTACGCAAACTCGACTCGCGCGGGCCTCGGGGGCTCCGTTTCCCGATGCCCAAGCTGATACATTTTCCCATCTTTTACTTCTTTTTTTTTCTTCTTTTAATTTCCATGGCTTGGAAGCTTGGAGTGCAACAGCTCCACTGAGACGACCAAGGGGACCAAGGGGGCGCGGCCGATGCTACAGGAGGGCTAGCGTAGCGTATCAAGGGGTCTTTGTCTTTGTCTTGCAATTCCGTGTTCCTTTTGGACACAGTGTCTGTATTGGTTCGGGTTTTTTTCTTTTTGCGGAGTTTTCGCGTCTTGATACGAATCGTCTTGTTTCCGAATTCGTCATGGTCATCTCTGCCGGGATTCGCTCAACTCTGATACCGGTACTGTCACTGTACTGTATGGCGTGACTTGTCTGCCAGTGGTGGTGTATGTACCTAGATAGACGCCGATGTCCCGTCCATTGGGCGATGATCCGATGACATGTCATGTGCCCGCCAACCACTCACAGACAAAAAGTCGCCATACAGTGAGTGACGTACGTAACTCTGGAACTGCCTGTACATGTTTACGTAGGTACCGAGTATACATACAGTACGGAGTTGAAGGTTCTGCATCGGAAGTCGGTTTTACGCAACGCACCGACGGTCCAACTCTTGGT
Organism: Rugonectria rugulosa; assembly: GCA_023509875.1. Taxonomy (NCBI): domain Eukaryota; kingdom Fungi; phylum Ascomycota; class Sordariomycetes; order Hypocreales; family Nectriaceae; genus Rugonectria; species Rugonectria rugulosa. The sequence goes on along the minus strand of JALNIO010000884.1, from coordinate 66,352 downwards.
CCCGGTGCATCTCTTCAAGCCCAGTCTTGCATATGCACGATGGGTCCGAATGTGTGGCTGATGAAGGTGACCAGTAATACTCTCCTAATTAACAAGGTAGGCAGGTAGTTGATTGCTTGTTTCTTCCGTGTGTACATCTCAATACAACTTCAAAAGCCTCAGTCATGTATCGCTGCCATGTCCGCAAAACCGGGCCTTGCCAGCCAAAACTCCGCAAAGTTATTGTTCCATTCCCATCAAAGGTCCGCATCTGACTAGAAGACGAGACTAATACTTGTACATACTCCATACGAATAATCAGGCATCATGAGATCGATCGGGGACATGTCCCGCTCCCGGTGCCTGATCTACGAGCGTTCCCACCCACACTCTCTCCCCCTCTCACTCCCCCTCCTACTCTCCCTCTCCAGCTCGCTCATGCTCTCGGCTCGTCGTCGTCTCTGCCTCATCCCGTACATCTATCTTCGGGTTGTCGCCACGCAAGACCGAGTCCTTCAAACACTCTCCTCTCCGCAGTCTCCATGTCAGGCGCCACGTCTCCGCGCGAGCTTCCCTCCATATCAATCCACGCTCCGTCTGCCCTGCTCCTGATGCCGCTGCTGTCAAACTTCCATCCCTTCACCGCCTTGCAGTATCGACGGACGTCCCTCTGAAACGTTGTCCCTCCGCTCCAGCCTAGCACTGCACATCCCACCGTCCTCCACGGGCTGATGATGATGTCTACGCGCCGGTGCCTTGCCTGCTCCTGCTGGTCGTCCTGCCACACCACCATTGCCTTGTCGAGAGTGTCGAATCCCGATCCACCGACTCCCTCCCCTCTCCAGGGGAGCGGTGCCTGGCCTCGTTCGCTGTTCCTCGTTGACAGAGTGAGTGTATGGGTAATGAGCTTGGCCTTCTCGAGACTCATGACAATCTTGTCCACCACATTCAACGTCAAGTCATCGTCCTTGTGACTGAGAATTATGTCGGCGTCGCCGCATTCTTTCTTACCCCGTCGAAAACCTCCCACAATGGTCATCTCAAACCCGCCGTCGATCCTCCGTGCGTGGTCCAGTATCTTTTCCCCGATGCATTCGACCTCTTGTCGTGGCATCTTGAGCTTGAACTCGTCGTAGTACTTGACTCCAATCTGCTGGGACCGGCTCAGTGACTCCCATCCGTACTCTACCAGATCGTCCAAGTCTCGCCATCCTGCAAGCTGCAAGTGTCAGCCCCTTGTGGTCATGCATCAGGTGGCCTGCACAAACAGCATCGGACGGACCTTTGCGGTAGAATTCCCGTGCAGTAGTATCTCCCACTCCCCAGATGTCGTAGAAGAGCTTGAGTGCCGACATCATTGCGTCCGAGTCGGCCTGGCGAATCTCGCTGACGGTTCCGGTTTCCTTCCATTCTTCGTAGAGCTCGGCGATTCTAACACCGCAGCCGGGTAGCCGGGCGACCTCTACAGAACACATCAGTGACGGAGCTCGTTCCCAGCGAGTTTCCCTTCTTGCCTTGTGAAGCCCTGAGTAGATATGGGTAAGCCGCCAGCGTGGCGATGGATGTAGAGTATGCCCTTACACCGACCTTGTCGCCACGCAACACACGAATCGTCCTGACTTGTTTCAATACTTCAACAAAGTCGTCGTTGGGTGGGCTGACGGGGGTTGGCCGCTGGCAGGAGTATGTTGTTTGGAGAAATTCTGGTATCGGAGGCAAGGCAGCGTCGTGCTCCGATGTACTTTCATGGACAAGCCTTGGACCTGGCTGTGACGGTCGGGAAGAGTTGTGTCCATGTCTGGATCTGCTCGGCGAGACTTGTGATGCTGGTTGTCCGATCTGATCCATGGCAGCTCGTTCCAGGATCCCAGCCATAGGAGACGTCTTGACATGCACTGCGGACGTTGCTGGTGAGGATTTCCTACCTTGGTAAAGAAGATATGGCGCGATTGGGAGGAGCTCGCCCTTCTGCATTGAATCTTTAAACCATGAGAGCTTAACTACCTTGACAATTCTCCCATTCTCCTCCCATGGACTTGATAACCTCCTTCGCTTGGGACTGGGCGGTGCACTACTTTCTTCAGTGGCGGCCGTGAGGTTGGCCTGGTTGTTGCCCACCGGACCCGATTGCACCAAGGGTACCGTCTTGAGTCTAGCACGCCTCAGCTCGAACATTGCGCGCTCCCTCCGGCTTATGTTTCCCAGGATTATCTCTGCTTCGTTGATGTCATATGTCAGCGAGTCAATCTCGTCCTCCAGTTCATGCAGCTCTTCTGGCTGCAGGTGGGTAGGCAGCAGGAAAATGGGCGGTAAGTTGAAACTCATTGAAACTCATGCTTCATTGGGATGCTTGACCGGTGGGTTGACATTGCCAGCTTGGGTGTCTCTGATGATGAAAGGATCAGGTTGAGTCTCGTTTTGGCAATGGATGGAGCTGTCACTGCATTTAGCGTCATCAGTAACGCACATCATCAAAACCACCAAGTTACATAGGTAGTTACATGTTCGACTTATTCGGCCTCCCAAGGTGATCACGGCAAATCATAACATTAACAGGTACTACCAAAGGATGTCCACACAACGTACTTGCATATTCTCGGCAAGCAATTACACATAGTCTAGGTAGTATGCACATAGGTATGCATGCATGTCCGTTGCGCATACAAATTTACACACTTCAAGACATCCTCGTCCTTGCTTACCCTACACCACTCACTGCACCTCCAATTCCCAGCTTTTCGTCAGAAGTGGCCTTTATACTCTGACCTTGGGCCAATTGGCCAAATGCCAAACACGCTTCATGCTGCAAATTCATGACCCCTGGTCTGGTCCTCTATTTATTATACACAAGTTATAGGCACGGTGTTTGTAATCTAGCCCAGTCCCATGCCGCCGTTGCCCACACCTCTCCCTTGCGGGTTCGACCGTTTGTCTGTTGGTTTCAATCTCCTGTTTATACATCTTCAAATTCCATGTCGTCTTCGTCGCTGTCTTCGCCTGCCTCTTCCTTCTTGATCCCTGGCTCCACCTTCACTCTCTTGGCCTGTCTCTCATCCGAGCTGTCGTCTCGGGACACTTCGCCCGAAAACTCTCTCTTGATGGCAGGCGTGATGGGCGTGTCCCGACTCGATACGTTGCCCGTGGCTGGTACGTCTTCGAACTCGTCCTCTTCATCCTCTTCCGACCCAAACTCCTCGTCATCCTCGACCTCGCGAGCTCTCTCCGCCGCTTGTTCAGCCTTGAGCTTCTCAAAGATGTCGTCAATCTGGGCCTTGGCGGTAGTATCGACTGGGTTGGCCACCTTGGCGTTCTTTTGACCCGGCAATTTGATCGTGGTGGCTGTACCTGTTTCCGTAGTTCCCGAAAAGGATTCACCGGTAACCGTGCTGTTGGACATCCAGGACGGCAATGCGTTCTGCTTGGCGATCTGTGCCTTCTTGGCCAGCTCTGCGGCCTTTTCTGCCTCATTGGGACCATCTGATGTTGAAATATTCACGGCGATGGATTGGGGTCCCGTGTTTGTTAAACCCTTGACTGCCATGGGTCTGTTCGCCCCGTTGTCGACGGGAATCGTTGCTGCACGTTGATGTGTCGCGTCCCGAACAACTGGTCGCGCCTTGGCTAGCGCACGATCAAAATCACACTCGGGAATATGAACTGCGTCGATCTTGGGGAGTAGTTCACTGATGAACTTGAATTGGTTGTTGAGTCGGGTCGACTGCTCGTGGCCGCCAGCATTGCGATCTGCCTCAAACGTAAGGGAATGATGGCATCGATGACAGAGGAAGCCATTCGGTCCGACGCTGTCTAAAACCTCCATTGCTGTCCACTCTGCCTTGCAGTACTTGCAAAAGTATTCCTTCTTCTCGTTCGTCGTTTGCGTCGTACCTTGCACTTCTTTGTCGATGGTATATACGCGCCACTTGATGGCATCAATCGTGTTACGGTAATTGATGTAATACCACGTTCGATTGCTTGGTCTTGGATTCCCTTCTCGAAGTTCTGAACGGGTGTGTCTGTTTGGACATGGTGTCAGCAGCCTAGTATCCACGAACCCTCATACATTCCACCTACACTGTCAAGAATCGATCCTCGCGTAGTTTTCCGCAAATCTTGTGGAGATCTTTGGTGTTGATGGACATCAGGTACGCCAAGTCGTCGTCTCTGAGCCTACAGTCATCGAATTTTTTAGCAAACGTGCCTCAATTACTCAATGCGCCACGTCACGTACGCTTCGTGCAGGATGAGCGCATCAATCACGAGGATGTCGCGGGTCTGGTAGAAGACCCGCATGACCGACTTGATGAGAGTCACGGCAAGATCCATTGTGGCTGGAGGTTGGTGGTTGGTGGTTGGTAAAGGACTGGAGATTCGTACGTCGGAGGTTGCGCACACAACCAGGATGAGGAAGCTCGTCGGGGATGCCTTGTTGGGGGAGATAGCCGCGTCGGTAGAATCGCCGGATAGGCAGATATGCGCTCCAGATATTGAATGACTATCGTAAGTAGAGCGCAGGCGCGCTGAACAAGTTGGAAATGCCGCTTGTGACAACACAAGGCGGCGCAACGAGCATCTCAGGGCTGCCTGTTCATGGCGGGATTCGAGCGTTGTTCGGTAACAGGGTTGTCGGTCTCTGCGGCCAAGGGGAAATCTCTGCTCCGATCCGGCTGGCGACCTTGGCCGTGAGCGCAGCTATATCATAGTATTGAGGTCGCGGATCCGAATGAGCGTGGTTTGTGGAAAGGAGGAGTCTTTGTTGAGCGAAGCACTGGCACAAGTCAATTCTTCTGACTGCAGACTGCAGGTGAGACTTTCCCTACCACGTGTGGCTTAGACATGTGGCGCAAATTCGCCCACCTCGACACCAAGTACCTAGGTACCTTTCTGCCTTACTGGTACTGGCCCTGCGCGGCGCATCATCTACCGTAATATCACAAGTAATTAAGCCTCACTTTTGTTGTTGGAAACACTGCCTCTACATGCGTCTTAGGTAGGTATGTAGGTAGGTGATTTTCGTAGGTACCTTGGCAGCTTCAACGTACATGATTTGGAGAAATACAAAGGGGTATCTGATTACATATATGGTCTTCGAGGGATCAAGCTCATCCCGAATAGCACATGCTTCACTCGGCTTGGGCACGTTACACAAGCAAGGTATATAAATATCAGGCACCTAAGAAATGCATTATACTGCCAGTGCATGCACCTCCATCGTGACTTCATAGGCACTCCGTACCTCTACACAACCTCTCTCGACCCAACCCACTCCAATCCAATCCTGCTGCAACCACAATCATGAGGCGCTGAGATAGATTCATCGCCCTCTCCAGAACTGCCATAAACAAAAATCTCTACCAGCATCATGCATATTTTCTCAGCTGCAAATCGTTAGCCAACCAGTACCCTAACAGTGAAGCAGAAATCTGCAGTGACTTACGTCTAATGTTAATGTCCTGGAGCTGTTGACCTCCTGATCTCGGTACACGCCGACAAGACTGTCACTGTCCTGAAACAAGCCTGCCTTGAGACTGATAACGATAAACTGCATCCCAGGCCCCGAATGTTCGCTGATGTACTTCTTGATCTTGTCCACGTTGGCATTGTCCAACGCCGCGTCCACCTCGTCAAGGACGAAGAAGGGACTTGGCTGGTAGCTGTGAATGGCGAACAAAAGTGCAAGCGCTGCCATCGTCTTCTCACCACCAGAGAGATGTTCCATATCTCGGAATCTCTTGAGCGGCGGCATAGCGTGGTACTTGATACCTGACAGGTATGGCATGTCTGTATCCTCCTCAATGTCCAGATATGCCTGTCCACCCAAAGGATAGGCTTCTGATCGTGTGAGATCTTTGTACACATGAGATATTTGCTCCTGAATATGGGTGAAGGCCTTGTTGAAGAGCTCAAACCTCTGCTGCTTGACTTCGTTGAAGGATTCCTTGGCGGCGTGAGCGGCCGCTTTAGAATCTTCGTATTCTTGGTCTGTCAGCTTGAGTCTGGACTCAACACTTTCAAGTCTTTCCATTGCTCGCATATTGGGGTTGAGTTTCTCCAGCTCCGCCGTAAGGGCAGTGATCTTCTCGGAAAGAGACTCTTCCACATTGGCCTCGTCAGACTGTCTCGCGTTAGCATGTCCTCATCACCCACTCGCTCTCCCTACGATGCCACATACATTCTTAAGCTCTTCGTCAAGTCCGTCAAAGTCGATTTCGATTCCGTGATCATCCAGTGCAATGCCCATCATCTCCTCGTCGTCTTCATCGATATCCATAGCATCTGGATCTTGATGCAGGAGATCATCCTCGTTCGGCAAATTATCGAGTGTTCCCTCCACCAGAGGAATCTGAATCTGCTCTAATCGGCATCGTCGTAGAAGTGCCGACTTGCTGGCACTGTTCTTTTGAACCGTCGTCTCCAGGGCATTAATGTCTCTCATCCGAGCATCAATGTCTTTGCTGCGCTTCTGCACTTCGACTCTCGCTTCGGCCACCTTTTGGTTCTTCTCCGCAAGGTCTGCTTTGGCTTCCTCGAGAGTTTCCCGAAGGGCTTCCACTTCGTCCTGCTCCTCACGCATGGCATTCTCGATGGTTTCCTTGTCCTTGGTGTAGGCCTTGGTGTCGTTCTCTAGTCGTCGCACATGCGTTCGTAGTCTGCTGAGCCGAGCCTGCGTCTCGTCGTACCGGCTCTCTTCCCATCGGAGGCGGCTGTTCAGTCTCTCCTTTTGCACTTCGAACTGATTCCGTCGTTCGGACACCTCCTGCTCTAGCTTTCCCTGAGAAGCATCGTAGGCGCGGATATCACTGTAACCCAGTCGACTGCAGAAGTCGCCAAATATTTCGTCTTCCACGCGGGCAATCGCATCCTTGAATTCTTGACATGTTGCCTTGGTGCTTTCGAGTGATGAAGCTTGCTCCTGATACTTTGGTTGGAGCTCTCGAAGCTGTCGGGTTTGGTTGTCGAGCTCACGCTTCTTACTGTTGTGGTTCTTGTTGAAGGCAGCGAGCTCGTCTCTGACCACGGCCAAGCGTCGCTCAAGGCCGGAGAGATCAATTTGCAGAGATTCCTCCTGGGAGCCACGACGATCGGCCTTGGGCAGGCGCTCAATCTCTTCTTTTAGCTTAGCAGCCATTCTCTGGAGATTCTGGACATCGGCTTCTTCGAAGCGACGCTTTCCACTCTTTTGCTCCGGCCCACGGCCACCTGTCATCAGACCAGCCTTGTGGATGATGTAGCCTTCCAAAGTCACAGCCTTGACTGGGATTCTCTTCTCGTAACATATATGCTTAGCGATTTCCAAGGTGTCACACACAACTGAGCTTCCGCAAGCGTAGGACATGGCTCGCTCCACGGACGAATCAAAATCGATGGTGTCGATAGTTAGTCTTGCTCCAGAGAAGCCCTTGACGGCGGTGTTGACAGCGTTGACCTTGATGTTGTCGAGCGGAATGAACGTCATGGGAGGGAATCTCTGTTCTTTGAGATATTGGACACATTCGACGCCAATCTTTTCCGAGTCCACCACGACAGAATCAAAGTCTCTGCCCAGCGCCACGATAACAGCCTCGTCAAACTTCTTCTGCTTTGGTTTGCATAGGTCGCCAATGCGGCCTCGCACACCGGGATAGATTCGCTTCAACGAGGTCACCATCTCCTTCATCCGAGCTTCCTTGTCATTTTGGCGCCGTCCATCATCGGCTTCTCTTAGCTTTCTGGCAATATCCTCGAGCTTCTCCTCTAGCTCAGTCCGCTTTTGGTTTGTTCGAACACGCTCAGACTGGAGTTGATTAAACTCCTTTTTCTTGGAGTCGATCTCCTTGGAGAGTTCCTTTGACGCTATTTCCGCGGCGGATCTTCGCTCATCGATGCTGGCAACCTCAGCCTGGATCTTCTCGATTGCGGCTGCGACACTGTCGACCTTTCCTCGGAGGTTGTTGACAGTGACCTCATCTGCTTTCCGCTGTCGTTCGAGATTCTCAAGTTTGGCCTGGTTCGGGCCCGAACGCGCCATAACCTGTGCCCGGAGTGTGTTGTACTCCCTGCGATCGGCATCACTTACTTCGCGACCCTGCTTCTTCATCTGTTCCTTGTAATCATGCTCAAAGACCTCGCGTGCCTTTTCGACATTCTCAATGTCCTTCTTTCCCTTGTTCACAATTTCCGCTTGTTCATCACGTTCTTTGGACACCTTTGTGACTTGCGATAACAGCCTTTCGATTTGCTGAGAAGTCTCGTGGATCTTTTCTTCGACGGGAACGAGCTCATTCTCCCTGTCTTCAATACTTCGTCCCTTGATCTTGATGTCTTTGTCAATGCGGGCAACATGGCGGCCGGCAGCGCCCTGTTCTCGACGCGCAACCTCGAGACGGTTTTCGAATGATTCCACGTTTCGTCGCAACTCTTTGAGATCCTCTTGATGATCCTGGATTGCAGCATGTGACTCGTCCATGACTTTTTGGAAGTGGTATAGCTTCCACAAAGTTTGCGTCACAATGGCTGCATCACGTTCATCCATCTTCCTCTGGAAGTTGTCGGCTTCCTTCTTCTGCTCACGGTATTGCTTTATCTCCGAATTGATTCCGCGACGTCGGTGGAGTTGGAAATTTTGGTTCTCGGCAGCCTGTTCAGCCTCTGATTGCAGCCTTTCGTAATCGGCCTTGTGGTCAAGACTACCCGAAATCTGTTCAATCAGGCGTGTAAGGTCTTGGGGAGATTGCGAAGCAATGGCTTCTACATCACCTTGGAAAACCAGGAAGTTCCGTGCTTTGATTAGGATATTCTCGGCCTCCAGAGCATTATTGTATTGCTGGGCGGTAACCACACGATCGTTGATGCGATATTCACTCGCGCCTTGATTCGTGATGGAGCGTTTCCATTTCTGCTCATCGCCAGCATCATCCTCATACACAGCCATGACCCAAGCCGTCTTGGGATCACCTCGGGAGGCCTTGTCATCGCCATCGGCGAATCCATTGGCATGTCCATTTGCGTCGGCAGAACCGTCGTCGTTGATCTTGGATGTCTTTAACACTCGGCCTCGGTAAACAAGATCTTTGAGGTGGGCGGATCGGAGATGCGATGATTTAATTCCGAGGACGAAAGAAATGGCGTCCATACTAAAGGTCGATTAGCAAGCTACACTTCAAGGCCATATTGGGGTTCATTCTCACGAGTTGGACTTGCCCGATCCATTGGGGCCAATAATTGAGGTGAAATAGGAGTCACCAAAGAGGAGAGTGTGGTGGCCCTTGTACGACTTGAAGTCTAGGTGAACCTGGTGAGTGACCTTTCTCGGCTGGTGGAGGCATGACAAGACGTATACGCACTGAAGAGCTCGAGGCGGATGAGTTTCCCCATGATGGCGACTTTGGGCGCGAGCCCTGATATCTTTTGCTGAAAGGGAGTTCAAGACTGGGCTGGGTTGGAGACGGGAGGGGTATTAGAGGTGGTTGAATGCGACCGGAGGGGTCGCGTCGAAAGTCGAGGGGAAAAGTTGCGACCTGGGAGTCGCGCAAGTGCGAGAAGGGTTCAGCTCTTCTACGATGGGCAAACAGAGGTCGAGGAAAGGCGCATACGAGAGGGGAATAGCCGGGGTATCGTTGGATGAGGGCGCTGGCGAGACGGAGCGAATTGAGTGCAGTTGCGACGCCCAAGAAAGGACGAGATGCTGTGCCTACAACAGAAGGGACGCGTCGCGCGACTTGATCAGTGAGCCTCAGAGACGGCGCCGAGTGCTCCTGCTCCTCGCCCTTGTGAGTGGTCGCTTTCTGTGCGCTTGCCAAAAAAGGATCAAGGAAGAACCGCACGGACCATCTCCAGTGAGCTGGCCAATTGGCTTGGGCTCGCGGAACCAAGGACAGTAGGAAAACAGTGCGAAGAGGAAAATCGCACACCCACTGGCCACCTGAGCTTCCTTCCCTTCCTACCACTACGGACTTGGGTTTACGGGCTTAAGATGCCCAAGTAACCACCTGCGGTTACAAATCTCATGCATGGACGGGCGCTATGTGGAAGCTGGGGATTGTGGCAGAAGGTCAGCAGGTGAGTTTACTCTCACTAGAAGCCGGTAGCAGGATGCATGAATTGACACCCGGGTCGGTTCTTGTCCAACCATGTTTGAGTATAGCACCACCTGGTGGCGTGGCAAGCCACGATCCAGCCAATTTTCACAGGACCCTGGATACAGGATTCCATTTTGACGGTTTATGTACTCTCGACCAAGAGAAATAGTAGCAGAGATATTCTATTAAACGGTCACGCCGCGCTTCCCAACGTGATCTAGACCAAAGCACTTACAAGGAACCTTGCACCAAGTATAAGAGTAGGATAGTACTGTGTCGCTGCTTCAGGCACCTGCTTGCCTGCCCAGTTGCCAAGTCGCTGGATACGAAGGACTCGGGTGAATGTTTTCTCGATGCGCAACGTCTTTGCATGGGAAGCTCAAACCTTGTCATAGATCAGCCCTGAAGAATATTGACATGTACGTACTCCGTAAATGAAGAGTCGACTTGTTATTCCCCAGTTTGCCAGCGTTGCTCTACCTACCTACGTACCTACCTACGTACCTAACTCGGCACAGCTTAGCTGTGAGGTCATGCAGGTACTGGGTACCGGTACTCTAGAGGTACTGTACGAAGCGCGACCTGCCTGCCTGTACTCTGTATAAATGCACTAGACCCGCCTGCGGCAGAGTTCCCCATGGCTCACTTCCCCACTAATGCTCATACTGGAAAGCGAGAAGAGCTCTGAACCAATCCAGACAGACTTGACACTCATCATGCTAAAGGTACCTTATTAGTTGCTCAGTACCTAAGGTAGGTAGGTACCTATCGAGTACCTACAGTCGCGACATACTGGGCATAAGCTTTGAGACACAGCGTCCCACGTGCAAAAGCATGTCCATGTCCATGTCCGCCGCCGTCATCGTCACCGCCGTATCTTTTCCTTGTTTCTCTTTCTCTTCCTCATTTTTGTCCCTTACAAGATCCTGTTTAGCATCACCTTGATCATCCTCATCAAATTCAATGAACGCCTGACGCTCTCTCGTACGCCGGCGCATCCACGAATATCAGCTGTCAAAGAAGCTGCTTGGGCAGGTTCATGTCCCACATGTAGGTATTTGCCACTGCACATTCCATCACCATTCTGTTTGCTGCTTCCCACATTGAGAGTACATGTATTTTCGAGCTACCTAGGTAGGTGTATATTTGCCATCTTTTCAAGGACTGACGCCTGGCCTACTAGCTGATTTCGTTACTCCTCACACATCCGGGCCCGCCGCCGTAGTTTACAGCAGTCCACGACGAAGCCATCATGGACGATGAAACGAAATCGGCCTCTAAGGCTGTCAAATCCGACACCACCTCCACCGATAGTGAACCCATCTTGACGCCTGATGCTGATGCTCCCGCGTCTCCTACACCTCTGCCCGCCGACCATGATCCGCTTGATACTCCTGTCTTGGGTGCTACAACACCCAAAAGCTTCCGTCACTCGAGAAATCCGTCCTTCTCCGGAAGCAGTTCCTACCACGATGACTGGGATACCTCCGTGCCGCCCTTGGATCGTTTGACAGTCTTGGATCTTCTCGATAACTTCGCTCTCCCTCAGCAGCTTGAAAAGCTTCAAAAAGGGATTTCAGCCCAGACCGACAAGGTCCGCCGTTCTACGGACGCCCTGAAATCTAAGACGCAGTTGGCCCGAGAGCGCATGGTTGAAGAATGGAGGCGGCGTGTTCCCTCGGCCGATGAGCAGCTTGATCGGTATCGCAAGCAGATGCGCCGGCGCATGGACAAGCTTGGTCAACGATGGAGCGATACCAAGACAATCAGCTTGCGTGAGAAGGTCTCCTTCATTTGCGGCGTTCTCAACATCTTTATCAGTGGCTTCCTTATGGGGGGCTATCCCGAGTACTTTCACATCTGGTACACTGTCCAACTCGTCTACTTTATGCCCATCCGGTTCTTTACTTACCGCCGCCGTGGCTACCATTACTTCCTGGCCGACCTCTGCTACTTCGTCAACTTTCTGCTCTTCCTCTCCATGTGGATCTTTCCTTCATCGAAGCGCCTGTTTACTGCTGCATACTGTCTCGCCTTTGGAAACAACGCGGTAGCTATTATCATGTGGCGCAACTCCCTCGTTTTCCACAGCTTTGACAAAGTAACGTCGCTTTTCATTCACATCATGCCCTGCGCGACTCTTCACTGCATAGTGCACGCCATCTCCCCAGAACTGCAGAAAGATCGGTTCCCGGCTATTTGGACCGTCAAAAACTCGGAGCCTGGATCGCCGACTGCTTATGCCAATATCGTATCGATGCTCGCATGGAGCACAATCCCTTATACCGTTTGGCAGCTCTCTTACTACTTCTTCATCACTTTTCGCCGGAGAGACAAGATTGCCGCTGGAAGACCAACATCCTTCACATGGCTGCGCAAATCGTACTCAAAAACCTGGATCGGGAAGATGGTTCTCGCGCGCCCTGAACCCATGCAAGAAGCCACATTCATGTTGATTCAATACAGCTACGCGGTTCTCACCATGCTACCGTGCCCACTTTGGTTTCTCAACAGACATGCGTCGGCCGCCTTTCTCACAATTGTATTCATATGGAGTATTTACAATGGCGCGACCTACTACATTGACGTTTTTGGTACTCGTTTCCAGAAAGAATTGGAGGCCATGAAAGCGGAGATTATGAAGTGGCAGAACTCCCCGGACCACCTTCCCCTTTCTCCTCCACTGGCACCTCGTTCCGAACCGAATCTCGCCGACACAACGAAGCACGTTCCTGGCATATCTGGTCGACAGACGTCATCACACGAGACTGAAGCTGGCGAGGGCTCGGAAGCTCAAACAACGCAAGCTGGTCTTAGTGTGGATGAGATTCCACTTCTGGATGACTCGCATGGAACCGGCTCAACAGGAGTCGAGGTGGAACATTCGGGTGCTGCCAAAGAGCGAAAGGCAGGCGAGACATCAACGTGACCAAGGTTTTAACGATGTGAGTGAACGCGACGAGGGTGAAAGGAATTGTACGGAAATTGATTTAGTTGGTTAGAAAGACATATGGAGAAAGTCCATGATAATGATTCATATGGAACCTGGAAGCGCAACGATGATGAGCACTGCAAAGTTCGGGAACGGTGCATAGTCTTTATCTTGATTAGATATATATTGCCTAGGTACTAGCTTGGTACCCCTTGTTGAATGATGAGCTTCCCCGTATTATACACACTATAGTCAAGTCGGCGGTGAATGACATGGTATTGATTCACCATGAGCCCTAGGAAGCAACTGGTGCACCCTGACACAAGTAGCCATTTGCACGTAATCCCCATCTCTCGGAGCTGTGCTACGGAACACGTGGCTAAGTTCGCCCATGGGATGTAGAACGGAACAGATGCATCGTAGCTATTTGCAAGCTGAGGATAGTGGTCTCTATACTGAAGGGGTTGAGAGGGGGCTCCCCTATAGACTCAGGCTTATCTAACTGCTGCACCCGCTACACCGAGTAAATCAAGGCAAACCCATGAAAAATGTAATCGACTCGCTTTCAAAACAGATATAACCATCGCTATGTGAGTAGCTTGTCCTTTTCCGGTCGAGGTTCCATCTCAACCGATCCTAGCCATGCCGCCAGTTTTGAACGTCATTTCCCTTCCAAGATGCACCGAAAAACTGGGCATGAAGTAAACCCAACCCAACCCAGCCCAACCAACGCCCCATCATCAACCGCATGTTAACCAGAGAAGCCCTGAATCAATATGTGACGCCAGAATAATGCACATGATACAACTGTTGGGGTATCTAGAGGAGTTCCATACAACGTGAGATACGGCATGAGCGCGAGGGACACCTCCTCCCCTCTCTTGTCCTGCCTTTTGTCTCACGTAAGTAGAATGGTAATGAATTCCCTACTTCCTTGGTCAAATAGATTGACGTCTTCAAGGCGGGGAGCCAAGGAAGAATGAAGAAGCCTGATTCATCAGACTGGCACGGGTCACATCCAACGATGCAACCAGTGGCGAAGATCGTGATTGGCACTGGAGCACGACGGCTTTACCGGATGACGCCCCAGTCGGCCAGTCTGCCTCCAGCATCACCGTCTTCTCGAGCCCCTGGGCGTCGACCGAACACTGACCAGAACCGTAGAGTCTCGTCGCCGGCACCTGTTACTACCACTCGTCCATCTGGGCTCATGGCCAGATACAGAACTCGATACGTGTGGCCAGTCAAGCTGGCTACTTGTGTCATTGAAGGATACTTCCAAACCACAATCTGATTTTGGCTGTATCCGTGTGTCGATACGATTTCATTCGAGTTCTTAGACCACGCGAGGTTGCATACTTGGCTGCCCGTATCAATCTCATTGATAACGGTACCCTTGACGGTGTCGTGAAAAATGATGCGACGGTCAGCGGTACCACCTCCAGATGCCAGTAAACCCCGTTGATGTGGTGACCAAGATATGGCCTTGACTGCTGCAGTGTGATCCGAAAACTTCCACAACGGGCTTTCAGAGAGCTTATCCCAGACCATGAGCTTGTTGTCGTTGCCGCCACTTGCCAGCTGCCCATCTTCGCAGTTCCATTTTAGTCCACACACTTCTTGCTTGTGCCCAACGAGCTTTTTTAGCCACTGATCCGGGGCTCGGACGTCTCGATGGTAGATCAATCGGTCGCGGGATCCTGACGATAGAATATGAGTGTTCCACGCCAAAGATCCAACTCGCGCCGTGTGCCCGGTCATAGTTCTCAACCTCCTGGCCTTGTCGGCATCCCAGATCTGAACAAGGCCCTTGCCAGTGCCAATGGCTAAGTGAGTTCCCTTCTGAATCCAGGAGACGCTCGTCACTGTGTCATCCTCCAGAGTGCACAACTTATTAACTTTGCTTGTCTGGGCATTCCACATGTAAACGCTTGAGCCCAGGCCAACGCCGAGAATGTTGGCGCTTCCCCAGTCTACCAGATTCAAGTAGAAGTCATCGGCGAGTTCGGGAGCGTCCAGAACCTTGTACGGCACTTTGCTTACGGCTCTTGGTTGGCGGCGAGGGCCGAGAAGCATCTGTTGGCTGTTGTAACGAACGGGCGAAAGGCTGTAAATCTCGGCTCGGGTATCAAGATTTGGACCATGCCGACTCTGAGGCGTCTTGGACGGTGTCGGATGTCCCGCAACTTGGTTATGTTGGCGTGGAGACATGTAGGAGAACAAGTTCTTGTGCGGTGTCGAAGGTGTCAACGAGGAGGGGAGCGACGCGGTGGAAGCATTATTCGGTGGGGTGTGAGAACGTGTCCTGTCGTGAGGGACGACATGAGCTGAGGATGGGAGGCCATGATCAGGAGATAGGGTCGGCGTTGAGACTTGCGGCACTGAGTTCTCAAATAGCTCGGCGCGAAGCAAACTTGAGAAGGTCCGGTTTGCTTCTTCCGCTGGATTGCAAGTTAGCATACTAGATCATGGCGCGTGGTCGATCCATTGATTATCGTACTCTTTTGGAAGTGTAGTTCGCCGTGAGGTGTTCGCTTTTTCTTGGAAGGGGTTGCTGGAGACCCATCCTCATGTAGTAAGCTAAAGCTTGCCTGGAGGTCCTGCCCAGATCGAGTAGGAATGAATCTGGAATGCGTAAGCTGAGGATCGCGGGTAGACAAAACCACAGGTGTGAACAAACCGGTCACCGTTTATCCTCTGGCGTTTGCGATGGGGGCTGGAGCCTGGCGTGCTCTCTCGCTGGGGACGCTGAAACTCTCTAAGTAAGGCGTGATCGACGGCATCGACATCAAATGGACTGCCACGAGTATCGCTCACTCTGGCGGCACTGCGAAGGGATCGGTGCGAAGCGGTATCAGCGTTTTGTCTCGATTCAAGGCGGTTACGATCTGAGCGGGGTGGAGGAGTAGAGGCACGGCCTGAAGCAGCGGGGACTTTCGGTTCGGCGAAAGGGGTTTTGGACGACGCAGTCATTCCTGGCGTTAAGCCAGCAGAGTCGGATGGCATTGTCATGGCCCAAGACCGAGATGCTGGGCGGTTTCGATACTGATTTTGCGGACGAGGGTTAAGAGTGGGTGGTTGGCGGTGGAGCCGGCCTTCTGGTTGAGCAAGTCGGCGGCAGACGACAACAAGGAGTGAGGCGAGAGATGTTGACGGGTAGAGACAGAAGTAGTCGGGCGAGACGGTGAGGGAGGCTCCCAATCACCGTCTAGCTGGTCTCGACTTTGAATATCAGAAGGCAATTATCGCATCGTCTCGAGGTCGCATGGGCCGGCTGCTTGATTGAGGTGGGAGGGTGCGGCGCTTCGAAAACGAGGAGCGTGCAAGCCAGGCGTGTTTGGATTGGGAGGGATGACAGCAAGGCGACGGCGGCGGCGTGGTAGTTGGGAAGGGGGGGGAATGAGAGTGGAATATGATAAAGTGTTTGCTGAGAAGTACAGAGTGAAGAGGAGAGGGGGGGGAGGGGAGCGGGCAAGGCGACGGTGTTTTGGGGGTTGATGCGTCGAAGTCGAGGTGGGTAGTGTAGAGGGAGGATAGAGGATCAAGTTTGGGTGCCGCAGCGGTGTTGTTGTGATGGGTTCCAGTGTTTTGGTGGGATTGTGTATGTGCTGCGTAGAGGACCCAGTGAGTTTGCTTACAGCAGCAGCAGCAGCAGCAGACGGCGGCAGCGCACGCGCGAGGGATCAAAAAGGGCAAGTGTAATAAGGAAAGAAGGCAGTTACAGGCGCGAAGTAATGATAGCAGTGTTGGTCGTAGGGAGGATCGAAGGAGTATTCTGTACTTTGTACGGAGTACGGAGGTGAGGTCTGGTAGGAATAATTGGTAAGTTGGAAAGTCAGACTGTGAAAGGCGGGTGGTGGCGGAAGGGCCGTTCGTGACGGGCTGTTCCCTCAGTTGTTTGGGAGGGAGGTGCTTGGTGCTTGGTTTGACCACCTCTCTAACTGAAGGTAGGTAGGTACATACAAAAGGCGCGCTAAACAAAGAGGAGGCTAAACGGCACCCAATCAGCCATCGCAGACGCCGGGCTCCCCAGTTGTCTCGCCAGTCGTTACAGGGGTAAAGTCGCGGACGGCCAGGAAACGCGCGGGCTCCATTCACTGACGGGAACAATAACAACAGCTCGACTGGGCTCCAGATTGGGAAACGAGGGACAACACTTGCCCAGTCGAGCCAGTGTTGCCAGTCAAGGGTCGCTGTCTGTTCCTGGTCCTCATAATAATAACGCGCTGGTGCGAATAGAGATGCAGTGACTCGCTTGGCTGATTGTGATTATTTCTGCCCACATTATACTTTGAACCTTGTATTTACTAAACCTTCTCTTGTTACATGTTGTTTGTCGTTGATGACGGGATGGACAATGTCGACAGCTTTGAGCACCAGGTCTACGTATTATATATCAACCACTTGCCTAGGTACCCAGATCGCCTGAGTGAAGGTATCCCCCTTCTCGTCACCGTTGACAACTTGATTCGTATTACATGTATTTACGCAACCATTGCATGTGTGCTTCCATCCCCCGACTGCACTGGCAGCTGCAAGTCCATGTATGATTTCGTATGTCTTCAGAATAGGTACCCGGTCCTCCGTATAGGTAAACACCAGAAATGGTGATGAGGCCCACGTCGACCCGGAACAATATGCCCCTCTTCGGGTGCTCCTCCTACTCAGCGGTGGCCGGAGCTGGATCTACGAATGTAATACTACTTTGCGTAGTACATGTCTGCCCATACTTTGCATCTTCGGTACGAACCGCACTATCAGCATTGTTATTGTTGGCACGCCATCCGCGGATACCAGAAGCTTGAAAGCAAACAGCTTACAAGAGCCCTTCTTCAAGTACAGTATCCGTACATGTGTGAATATTTGCAGAGCATAGCCCTAGGTGAACCACTCCGTAGCCAGTACGCCGTTTGGGATGCGTGACCGCATCCCACCGCGCAGGGAGGGACACGGCCTACCTACTGTGTCGCGCGCATATGCGCGTGTTTGCACCTAGGTACTCCATAAGTTAGGTCTCCCTTTTTAGGACCCAACCGTCTGTAAATGTAACCCTTCTCCATGCTTCGTATGTAATATGCGTATGCGTGTCGAACGAGGTGGCTTGGATTGTTTACTGCACCAGGGCGGCTCTCTGCCCCTACCAAGGATAGGAGCAGCAAGCAAAAGCAAAATAAGACAGACGGCGCGTAGCTACATGAGGGTGCCCAGCGTCTGGCTGCCGCTCTCGAGTGCCTTCCTTACTTGATGTGCAGAGGTCGACGTGTGTTGTTGTTGTTTTGTTCCAGAAGCGCCTCCAACAATCCGAAATCGAGAAATCAACACGGGTGGCGGGACGTTCCGCGCCTGCGCCAAAAAAGAGAGTCGTGCCCGTTTGCCAGGTCGAAAGAAACCTTCGCGTCTCGGTAGTGCAGATCCTCACCGACCAAGCAAGACATCGAGAGGAATCCGTCATGCCCTCGAGTCGCAAAGCAGCAGGGTGGTTCCCTGCAGGACGCCACAGTGTTCAGGAGGGACGGTATTACCGCTATTCGAGGAAGGAGGGGGGTTGGACATGTGTGTACGGATACATGCTAGACGATAGGTTGTAGTTCAACTTGGGTATTTTGGACTGGAACCTCTCATTTGGTTGGCTGTGCGAGGCCGTATTTCTGCTTATTCTGTTTGTCCGTTTCTGCACCTCACCAAGTTATCGGCAGATTCCAGCCCCCCGTTCCGGGATGCGCGGGGGGTAACGAGCACTACCTACGTCCGCAGCTGCATTTCCAAGGTGTAATAAGTGTGCATCTGCTTATTATTTTGCACGTAGGTGCTAATAGCAAGTCGACCTGGAATTGTAGGAATAGAGCAACATCAAGAGCACGTTACTTAGGTTTGTTTTCCCGTATTCAGTGTAGGTACGGAGTAGGCGGTCTTGGTAGCTTATACGGAGTACACCCGTCCCAATTACTGTTCCCAGATTCATACACCATCATATACACCACGACCTCAACATGGCCGGGTGTCGTCACGAATGAGCGCGTCAATAACCTCGTCTTCACACTGTATGATTTAACTGGGCTGAGATCTGCCACGCCATTGAAATTCCCGTCACGAAGGGAGGCTGGTCGCGTTGTTGGGCCGGGTGGGAAAGAGGGAGAAACGCCAGAGATACGCCATTTAACGCGTCTAAGTCGCGTCTCCCCCTTGCCAACTTGCCCCTTAACCCTCGATTCCAATGAGTCCGAGCGCGAGGAGGATCGCGCACATCGCAACGGCCGTTCGAATGAGGCCTCGTCGCGTTCCTTGCAGCTCGCCACTCACTTACATGGACTGTGCCTTCGTGTCAGATTCCATTCTCCTTCAGAGCGCAAGGCATGTGCCCCACAAGAGTGAGTGCATCTTATTATTCTCCGTAGATACCCAGCTTGGCCGCCATTTCTTTTCACAATATCGTGTCTCTTCACTCCATTCTCCGCAGTCTATCTACAATTGCATTTCTGCTATGAAGCATTAGATTAACCAGGTATCTACTGTACCTAGATAGGTACCTGACGTACCTTCTTCGTACGTCGTATAGGTACGGAGTGTGGTCCAAGCAAATGTTTTGTCCATTCAACGCTGTCTAAATCACTGGCATAACCAGCCCAGAAGCAACTGTCTACGTCTAAGATAACCTTTTTCTCTGTAGCCATCTCTATTTCATCATAATTCGTCTCGCCGTCCGCTGTCGTACGGCTGCTAAGAAATAATAGTTCTATGTATATGTATCTGCGTAACAGTTCCCATCCCACCCAGCGCCTTTGATTTCCCTCTCGTCAGATTCAGCCGCCAAAATCCCTCCATAGAAAACAAACCCAGTCAAGGTAAGGACATCCCTCAAAGGAACATACGAGACTGAAAGAATGCAAAGTGCGGGGCAACGCACCTGGGTGTCCCCCTCCTTGACGCGACATTGGCGCGTGAGCCTTAACCCGCCTCCTCTTTATCCTCAGGCTTGCGATTCCGCCTGCGCGAGGAGTCTCTCGCGCCATCCGTTGCAAACTTCTTCAAAACCTCCAATCACTTCCCCACACACGCCTGCGCATTCTCTCTTCTCCAGCCGCTCTCCCCAGTTGTGACGTGTCAACCAGCGCTCACCCTCTTCCTTGAGCTCTGCCTCTCGCCTCATCTCTGCGACAATCTCTTTGGCACTTCGAAGTCTCCTGGTAGCCAGGGTCGTTGTTTGACGAGACATGTGAAGTGTATCAGATAGGTAGTTCAGAGTCTGGATCAGGTCCGACGTGATCGTGTGCAGGGCTGTCAGAGAATTAAAAGCGTTCGTAGAGGGCTGGGGCATGCTGTCCGTCAGTGACAGTAGCAAGGGTATCAACTCGTCGATTGTTTCCTCGTCTAGAGGCGGGGCTAATGGGGATAATAACGGGAACGTTAGGTTGTGAATTTGTCGAGTCTGGTGGCTGACGTGCGTCGTGAGTGCTGAGTGTGCCGTTATCAACCTTCCTCCCCAGTTAGTTTACGCTTGCATGTATGTCAGGAAGCAGGTTGCTCACCTCGAAGCGCTAGCCTCAACACTTGATTGTGATCCAAGATCCCGCAAGGCATCGGTAACTCGGTCAAAAACGCCGTCTGCCGGTCCACCGTAGTTTTCATTCCCCCGCCGAACGAGGGACTCTACAGCGTCCAGCTTGGCGACAAGTCCTGGAGGCATCCCGGGCGACTCGAGGTCTGACTCTGATCCGTATTGACTACCTTCATAGTCACTCTTCTGTCGCTGATGCCCCCGCCGTGGGGATGGCAGTCCAAGATTTCCGGCTCTTGGGCCGTCGGCATCACCTTCCGTGAGGGCCTGGTTACTCTCCAGGACATCAGCTTCAAGATGATGCCCGTCTTCTGGAGCCATCGACTGATCTCCCAGCTCTTCATCATCGTATTCTCCGTCGTCACCAGAGTCCGAAAAAGCGTCGGCGAGTTCGTCGGCCAGGTTTCCCAGGCCATTCCCAGCGTCAGCTGCTCCGCCGCCAAGACCACTTATATCCAGAGCATCGCCTTGGTTAAAGCTATTTCGAAACGGTGTCGAGGGTTCTTGTAGTGAAGATTTGGATAACCGGCGATCTTGCGGCGAGCCGGCAAAGCTATCGAAAGCCGACGAGTTCCGAGAATGCCTCGGGGTGCGCGGAGAGGACGACATCTTGGATAGGTGTTCGGTTGTTCAGAAGAGGGGGTTTGGGTATGTATCAAATAAAATCGCGGCTCAACACTTCCAGAGCTATAACCCCACGTGTCGATAAGTAAGCGGTCGGAGGACAGTCAGTGAATGAATGGCGGTCGGTCCGGGGGGGGGAAGACGTTGACAGGGACAGAAGGAGCAGATTTTGTTTGGTGCCGCCGCAGGTTGACCGAACGGTCAGGGTGATGAAGGAAGATTATGAGTGTAGCCCTTGTTGGCACTCGAACCCTCCTTACCTATGATATTGGGCTTGGGGATATTAGCACCAGCACGCCACGACTAATGAGACGCGAAAGGAAGAAGCGGGATCCGGAGTTGCAGAATAATGAGTCGGCACCCAACACACAGGAGTGATGGAGGCAAGCTTTTGAGAGCCACGGACCGCAGCTTGTTCAAAGAAACAGCGCAATGCAGGTTCACATTTGTTTTGTTTGTTGCGATGACTGTTCCATGCCATGTCCTCGTGGCGGTCGATACTTCGTACCTCCTCAGACAGTGGAAGCGGGCTATCTGTGGATCCCCTGCTTGACTTGGCGTCTTTGTACCTGACGATTAGGTATAACTGACCTGGCTGGACTGCGTAGCAATACATGGACCCCTAGTACCTGGTCATATTCTACTAGGCTCGAGCCTCAAATTGCCCACTTCATGCGTCCCCCTCCCCTTGGGTTGGTGCTTTGGTTGTCAAGCCTGGCAATTTGGGCGCCAGGTGCTAATTGGCTATTGTGGCTGGAGCCCTGTCCAATTACCCCACTGGTCAAGCCACAACAATACCCTTAATCGGGAACCCCACGTCCAGAGCTAGGAGCAAACTTCTAAATGTACATTGCCCATGCTGCCATGCCACGGCTTGTCACCATTTCTCTTCCTCTTTGGTGCAGTTTTCCCCGGGGGCGGCATTCCTTCAACATTGATATTTCGACTTCATTCTCCTACATCTACGCTAGAGCCTCTTCGATATGGCAACGTTCCGCCGGTTCCGTCCCGAGGACGTGAATAAGTTCTCCAAGTGCAACCTCGATCCGCTCACCGAAACGTACGAGCTCAACTTTTACCTCCAATATCATGCGAAATGGCCCTCTCTCTTTCAGGTGTGCGAAGATGCAGATGGAAACATAGTCGGATACAGTGAGAAGCAGCGTCAATTAGTCTCGTCCCCACGCGTTGGTGCTGATTTGATTTCGGTAGTTATGGGCAAGGTAGAATCTTCACCCGATGCATATAAGTTCTCTGAACACTACCTCCCCTGGCACGCACACATTACCGCCCTTACAGTAGCACCGGAAGCGCGGAGATCGGGTATTGGAAAAATCTTAACCGAACAACTGGAACTTGCTGCCGATGCGAACAATGCATGGTTCGTCGATCTGTTCGTTCGGAGAAGCAACTCCCGCGCCATCACCTTTTACAAGAACCTAGGCTATAGCGTCTTCCGTGTTGTGAAAGACTACTATGGAGATCATGCAACCGATCCGACCAAGTCGGGCGAGGACGCTTTCGATATGCGAAAACCCATGAAGCGGGACACGGATCACCAACATATTCGAGATGACGGAGAGAAACACGAGGTACAGCCAGAGGACGTCTGGTAGACTAAGTTCCAGAATGTAACATGCCTTCCAACTCTCTCTTTCTTTCTTCTCCTGGAGTCTTATCTTCAGTTTCCACTGTCACTGGCGGATGGAGTGCAGATGCATCAGAGCCAAGCTCCATCCACCTCATAGACGCTACCACTGACAAACGTGCTCTCTGGACCAAGGAGAAAGACGACCACATTGGCGCATTCTTCGGGGGTTCCATAACGCTGAAAGGCGCTTGGTTCGTCGAACGCAGCATCCTCTGCTCGACTGTGTATATCCCACGCCTTTTGCATCAACGGGGTCAGGATTGCTCCGGGTGCCACTGCATTGACCCGTATTTCTCGTTTGCCGTTCTCTTTCGCTGCCGCCTTTGTCAACCCAACAATGCCATGTTTGCTGGCATCGTAAGCACCGTGCTTGGCGAAACCTATCCAGTCAAGTCAGAAGCCAAACAAAGCGGAGCGCCTCAAATCGATTAGCAGTAATACATGCCCTTGATACCATGGATGGAAGCAATGTTGACGATGGACCCGCCATTTACCACCAGACGTAACTCTGCTCGGAGGCAATACATAGTTCCCGTTAGATTCACAGCGATAATCTTGTGCCATTCCTCATCGTCGAGCTCAGCAACCGTTCGGAGGCCATGATGCTTTCCAATCACGCCCGCTATATTGGCTGCGCCGTCAAGCCGTCCGTACGTGTTCACTATGGCATCCAGCCAATCTTCGACCTGATTCCTTTGGGAGACGTCCACCTTGGTGACGGTGAATGTGGCTTCCTGCTCTGTGAAGTGAGAGGTAGCTACTTGCATCGCTTCTGGGTCCACATCAGCGATGCAGACGGTTGCGCCTCGCTGAACGAGGAGTTTAGCCGTTGCAAGGCCAATTCCACTTGCACCTCCTGTAATGGCGTATACCTTTCCTCTAAGTGACATGTCGTGTAATGATGGTGGCGATCTTGAGGCAAGTAGATGTAGGAGCGAAAGTTGATCGAGGTAATGCAAGGGCTGAAGGTCAAGTCGAGTTCGTTCCAAAGGGCTACTCGGGAATCGCTTGATCGTTGACCGAGCTTGTATTTGTATCCCCGCATGCTCAAGGACTGAGCCGATTGGGGGATAAATTTACTGGGTCAAACCACAAATTCATGCTTCGGAGCCGGTGTGTCCTACCTAGCTGAGAGCAAGTAATATAGTTAGAGAGGCGGATGAGTTGAGTCTTGATCTTCTGGGCAATGGCACATCTTGCTCACATATGCAACCCATCAATCCAGCTACCGTTCGTCCATATCTATGCCAGCTTCTTGGCCCCCTCTAAAGTGGTCTGAATCGGGGGCTGAACAAGCAATAGAAGGGTACTCTGTCCAGATTCCATTCTTATCTCGTCCAAGCGAGATACTTGCATTGATCTATCAACAAAATCACAGCTCAGCTTTTATTAGATACCACCTAGGTATCTAGGTAGGTAGGTAAGCAACACAGGTACGTAGAATGATGGGGAGGATGATAAAGATGCTGCTTGCTCACTGAGCCGTTGCGCCGGTCTGAACTGTAATCTGGGGTTTGTGGAGACGAGTTAACGAGGTATCCGCAGGTAGGCTCATACTCGGTGATGAGGTACCCAGAGACTGCCTGGTTGATGAACAACGGAGTACCAGGGTGAAGAGAGGACCTGAACAGACAGACAGACAGACAGCCAGCACAGAGCCTGGAAAGTGTCCATAATCTCATATGTACCTACAGCACATCTTCGAGGTATCATACCTGGAAATGTAGTATCAAGTAGGTACCCAGATTGTGAACCTGCCTCTCGCGCATACCATCGTCATGGAATTGAGTACCTACCTACCTACCTAGGTACCTAGGTACTTAGGTACTCATGCAATAAACCAGAAGCTTCAGGTTTTGCCTATAATTGCTATTACTGCTTAATTTCCATCATCCTTCAGTAAAGCAACATGTAGGCACCCATTCCGTACCTGATGAATAAGAGCCTTGTTCCGTCTTGCATGCACTTTTTTGTAGGTCGGTAAAAGAAAGGCACATGCACAATTGAGACTGATAGTTGAGCCCAACTGTGCTGAGCTTTGCGTCGTCCCGCCTCGCCTCCGCTTCCTTTGTCCGCTCGCCCTGGTCCGAGGATGCATGCCTAGGGCCTGTAGGCACTTGCTCTGCTGCTTAGCTTAGTTGCTTAGGTACACAGAGGGCACCACCAGGTAGTACTAAGTTATAGCTGTCCCCTGTTAACGGGTCTGGTCGGCTCCCCAACGCCCGCAGAAAAAAAATCATTCAACACGACGACCTGCTGTTGCTCATTTTCCATTGCTCGTTCCCAGGCCAGTCAAGTCCGCATCACCTAGGCCGCCGCCGCCCCCCCCATCCATCCGTCATCACCTGCCCTCGCCTCGTTAACAAAATCTTCCTCTCTCTCTCTGATTTTAATTCAATCTTTGGCACATCTCGGTTGGCAGTTGGCAGCCTCCTTCCACCAAACAGCTTGACGCTTGCCTTTCCGTTTGACACTTGCACACCCTGCCCTGTTTCTACTTTTTTTTTCTTCTCCCTCCTTCCCAACACTTACTTCCCAATTTTTTTTTTCCCTCTTCCCTCCTCCCTTCCTCTTTTCTCCTCAGCCTCACCCTCAACATCAGGCTCGGTTTTTACATCGCATTGCATCGCATCGCATCGACGTTCTTGTCTCGCTTTATTTTCCATCTCTTGTCGCATCAGTTACGATGGCTACTACGTCGATGGATTACGAAGCCGCCAATGGCGACCGTTATGAAGGTCCGTTTATGACTCCGCCAACTGCCACAACACGCGCCGACGCGTTCCTCAATTCTTTCGATTGTCCCTAGGCCTCCATTGATGATTCAATCAACTGACACCCCAATTTGCAGACGAGGCTCCTCGTTACGAGCGCGACAACCGCAGCGCCTCTCCCCGTCGTGACGACAACGACGGCGGCCGTCGCCGCTCCGCTTCGCCAGGCGGCAATGCTGACAGGTAGGCCTGGTTATGTCCCAGCCCAAGTTGAGGTGATGACAGTGCGCTGACCTCATTCTCTTCACAGCAACATGAAGGATGTCTCTGCCCCTCGCGACGACGACGATGGTGCTGTCAACCCCGGCTCCAACCTCTTCGTGACTGGCATTCATCCCAAACTTACCGAAGCGGAAGTATCTAAGATGTTCGAAAAGTATGGTGATGTTGAGAAGTGCCAGATTATGCGCGATCCTCACACCAAGGAGTCTCGAGGCTTCGGATTTGTCAAAATGGTCACATCTGAGCAAGCTGAAGCTGCCAAGGAAGGACTGCAGGGTGAAACCATCGAGGGCCGCACTCTGAGCATTGAAAAGGCTCGCCGGGCCCGTCCTCGCACCCCGACTCCTGGCAAATACTTTGGTCCTCCCAAGCGAGGTAAGAATTACCGTCCTCCCTAACGCTCCCGACATCACTAACTTTCCAAGACCCTCGTCCCCGATACGATGACCGACGACGTGGTGGCTTTGGAGGAGGCGGTTATGGTCGGGATGATCCCTACCGCTACCGCGGAGGCTATGAGCGAGGCTATGATCGTCGATACGAAGACAGGAGTGGTGCCAGCGGTGGTGGTGGTGGTGGCGGCGGCGCAGGTGGTTATGACAGAGACTACTCGCGCAACTATCGCGACAATCGACGATATGAAGATCGAGGCTACGGACGCGACTATGACCGCGATTATGAGCGCGGCTATGATCGACGAGATCGAGATGACAGCTACCAGAGAGACCGATATGGAGGACGAGAGGACCGAGAGAGATACCCTCCCCGTGCTGGTGGCGGCGGTGGTGGTGGTGGTCCTGGCGGCTATGAGCGTGACCGCTACGACAGAGGCGATCGAGACGCCACTCGAGCACGCGAGCCTGCCGGCGGTGCTGCTCCAAGCGGCGCCGCTGGTTATGGCGAGTCTGCTTCCCGATCAGAGACTCGTGATGCCTATGGAGGTACGATCTGCGTTTGAAACTGACGGAATATGATTGCTGATTTGTCTAACTTCAGGCGCCGATCGCAACTAAGCATTAATGCATTTTCGATGCCAGCTGGCCCGAGACAGCAGCTAATCCAGGGATTGAGTCTCAATTCTCCTTTCCCCAATTCCTCGTTTTGCTATTTCGCTTTTCTACTTTGTTTTTTCTTTTACCTTCCAAGGACTACTGCAGACTCGCAATTAGGTTCTGCTCATTCAGGAGTTTCAGTGTGATTGCGACGTTAAGGGGAATGGAATCAAAAAGGGCACTCGGCCTACATCACTGAGTTTCTTGTTGCTGGTCGGTTTTACAGCGACAATGTCACAGATGGACCTCGTATTGGCAGCTTCCGGATCATTACAGAATCAAACACTTCATCAGTCATCACGTCTATCGACGACTCCTTGGTAGCATTGTCAACACACCTCCCAGCAGTATCGACGTCGGCCTTGACGGGTGAAACCTGTGGATCAATAAATTCAACCTCGACTGCGGAATTCGTTGCTTCCAGCTCTCCGTGTGTCGTCTACCGTCTTCCGCCTGCGCAAAACCAGAAAGGGCTACAAGTTGACGTCGACCACGCCATTTCGAAGCAGCTATCGTCTTGACTGTATAGGTCGTTAAATCACTTAACCCGTAAATGTGTCGCCAAACCTCGTCAAGCAGACTTATCGCTCATTCGCTTGTAATAAATCGCCTTGACGCCATGCAACCCTTGATTCGTCGGCCAATCAATCGCTTTCACTTGAACGATCAGGGAAAGGCTGGCAAGCCGCCACGTGCAAAACTCTTCTTCGCCTTGCCCGCCTCGCTAAATCACTTCGCTTGAGTCCTTGGTAGGTCATAGCAGTCGTTCCACCGATGGCAGTTTCCCCCTCCCCTCAAATCTTTTAGGACACATTAGATTTGACGTTGCTTGCCAGACGAACGGTGACTTCGAGCACCGGGCTGATCCAATAGGTGCCATGTCTATTCCGCTTATCAAAGGCAGCAACTTAATGAACTTCACCATCCACCGAATCGAGCCTAGTCACAATCGTCTTTCAAGCGGGCGTCAACCTTCTATAAGGATGAGGTCGGGTGATAAAAACACCATGACCAAGGTCCAGGCTTATCCAACACTTGATATTCAAGATGACCCAGATAACTATATGCGTCTTTCAATCTTTTCTCATAATGACGGCCGACGGAGCCGAACCATGCAACTTGATATCAACCATAAACAATCTTGGCAAAATTTTGCCAGCGAGAAAGATATCACAGGCAGAACGAGCAAATCCAGAGAGTATATACGTTAAAGAGGCAGTTCCGAGGTGAGTGAAGAGATGTGGCAAGCGGTATTGATGTTATCTATTTTGTAATTATTACATGTTGGACATCCATACACCATCCCAATATATCCCGATAACATGCCTTCGTATTTTCCCTTCGAAGATTTGTATCCCACAAAGATCCTGCTTCGTGAAAGTTGTGTATTGAGATGCCGTTTCAATGGTGCTCCTCTTGCGTTGGTCGGTTAGCCCCAATCAGCCAACCAACACCAGAAACCAAAGTTCCTGTCGCAGCCTCCCTCAGCTGATCCCGTTTTCTTGTGCGTTGCTGATCGTGGGTTTCAACATCGGGCTTCTGTGCTTGCGAGAGCGCAGTCCCTTGGGCAATACCCGGTAAACTTGATAGAGCTGTGAGGTTTCTTGAGGCTACTCGGGCCGTAGCTCGAGACAGGTCAAACAGTGACATGGGTGCTTCATCGGCCTGTCGGGCTACAGCACTTGCGGTAATGTTGCGGGGAGGGTAGGCCTTGTCCGGATCAGGCCCTTCGAAAGACCCGGGCAGGTTGCGCATGTCACCAGCAGCATCCCAAGCTTCCTCCTTGGCTGCTTCTTCCTTTACCGCAAAGTCGAGTTGCTCCTCACATCGACGAAAGGTCTTGAGAACCTCTTGCAATTGGTTTGGTGGGGCGATGCGCAGAGCTGTTGCCAGACACTCTATGCGTTGTTCCAGATGTCGGATTTCGGGATTCCCACTTGCGGTGCCGAGATGAGTTGGCTTCAAGGATCGCTCAGTGCGGACGTATTTTCCAGCATCTAGAGCTGCCTTCCATGACCATTGGTCGTCGCAAGTCTCCTGCGATGCGGGAGTCAGCATGCCAAGGCGGCTTAGCACGTAGGAATAGGCTGTCTCAAAATCATCTTCTCGCAAGGCGGCCTCGATACACATTGCCACGATACGGTTTTCAACCTGGGGGCGGCCAGCATCGCTCTGCGCTGATAGAGATGACTGTCTCCTTGCCGACTTGTGAGTTGTAGGCAAGCCGGCGACGACCATGTTGTTACCCAACTCTAAAAACTCCTGGAGACGGGTGTAAGCCTTCTTATTCTGCTCCAAGACCTTCCCAATGATCGAGATCGGGTCAGAATGAACCCTGAGCACGACTGGGCTGAAAGGCTCGCCTTGCTTCAAAACTAGGCGGTAATCGCTCAGAGCATGAGTTGCCTTGAGCAGAGCTTCTATTCTCTTCATACTTGTCCCATCTTGTCCCATGGTTGCGGAGAAAGTATGGATGCTACGCAGGTTAGCTATTGGGAACGGTCTCCGACATAAGAGGGGCGTACATTTCGTCGCATTTCTTCAGACCCCCTCTGGATCTGTTGGGATTGGAGGCATTGTCAAACGCACTTAGGGCGGCGTTTTGTACGGTATCTTGGATTTCAACTACAGAGAGCGGCCGCTCGGCGCCCTCTTCGTATAGGGAACGAGCGAGAGAATAACCTAGACAAAATCAGTAATGGAGGCCTGAACGGACTATGGAAAGAGGAGACTCACAGCCGCTCGAGAGCAACGCTTTAAGGATTTCAGTCTCAATAAATTCTGTCGGCATCGACCCAAACACGCCCTTGATAGACCCGGCATCAGCCCTTCCCCAAGTGTGAAGCCAGAGCATTTCTTTCCTCGCTGACCTCCAGTAACTGTCATCGGCTTTCGATGGGTGGCCCGACAGGGTGCGGATGAGTCTCGTGAGCTCACTCTTCTGTTCACGTTGGTCTTGCAGGAATGCGAGATCACCAGCTCTCCTTACCGAGCATGGCACTCCTGCTCGAGTCAACAGGAAAGCACTGAGCACCAGAGTCAACAACAGACTTGTTGATTGCGTGTTTAGTGCTGTCAAGGGATTGTGTGGCTTAAGCAGGTCATTCCTCATCAACGTTGCTGTTTTTGGTCCGAGGAAAACGTCGGTATCAAATTGAGGAGCTGGGGGCAAGATGGACGCTTCTGACAAGAGACTGGCGTCACAGTCTTCATCCAGAAGCGACCTGATTTTGGCACAAATGGTGAAAGCTCCCTGCAAAGCATTAATGGTGTTGTCCGGTATTAGGTATGCACATGCCAAAGCAGCCCGGGCGTAAGTTTGATCGAGGTAGCGTTGTTGAGGTTCCTGGAACCAAAGATTGACGTTGTCAACTAAATCAATATCGTCGGTGCCATCCCACTGCTCGATGGTCTTCAGTGCCGTTCCCCACGACTTGGAGGCTTCTTGCAGGAGCCAATCCAGAGCGTGCTCCCAGCCTGGACACGACACCTCTACCTCGTCTCTTAAATCCCCTTCAGTCTCGAGCTCCCCCTTCCACCGGCTATCATTATACAGCCATGGACCTAGTAGGCCTCTAAAGTCGCGTCCTGGTAGGCTAAGCGCATCGTCTGAGCTTCCCGTCTCGGCCAGAAGATAGTCGACCGCCTCTTTGTCTGGGAGATTTTCGAATTCGCGAAGGGAGTATCGTATAGTTTTCTGGGGGTAGTACTCGTGATTTCTCCGCAAAAGCGGCAAGACTGTCGACACAAGCCAAGTTTGAATTATTTCAGCATGCTCGAGAAATGGCACGAGGAGCTCTGGGACCAGCGCGAGCATACCAGCTTCCTCATCCATTCTATAGCCTCTTATGAACAGAAAGGAGGTGAGGGGGTCGGTCTCGTTATTCGGCGCGGCGTCGGGGTTTGTCAAGTGCAGCAGTCGGAGTTTCTTGACCCTCCTAATGGCTTGCTCGTCCGAAAGGCCATCAACGGCAGAGGTGTCAAATGGGATGGTGCTAGGGCGACAGAGCGGTTCGTTGGCGGCGAGAGACTGCAAGAACGCAACATATACGTCTGGCTTCGTAGTCTCTGGGAGGTGAGTGAGGAGAATTCGTAAGACAAGTTCTGGGCGCAAGACGGATGCATGCTGCGCGGTGAGATATGAGAGGTTGTCGATGTCGGCTTGCGTCGCAAAGTGAACAGCCAGCACGATCACTTTGGCTGGGGCCAGAGACGAGGGGATGGCCATGGCGAAAGCTTTCCCGAAGGTCTTCAGCAGCACAAGCCGTGAAGAAAGGGATCTCTTCTATGGGTTTGCAGTCATCAAGGTGGTTGTGGAGGGAGGCAAGAATGGTCAGATGTCGTCAAGCTGTCAAGGTGCTCGTTTCGTCATGGGCGGGTGCGCTTCACTAACAAGACATTTGTTCGGAGCTACCTACCTGGTAACTTATCTACTCAGTTACGTAGAGGCAGCAGCTTCCCCAGCTGTCTATAGGTACAGGTACGTTTAGCACTGACTGGAAAGAGGGGCATCATTACAGGGGCTTTCTCTGAGGGAGGTACGGAGTATACCTAGAATTGTCAGGTAAATAATTATGCACTTAACGCGGTCTAGCCTCCTACCTAACTACCTAGAAGCTGGGCCAGGTACCGAAGCAACCACAGACGCCCTATTATCCAGTACCTGACTTAGCACCTTCTTACCACCAAACTCTGCTGTACTCTGAGATAGTCCCGCGAAGCCCCACTGCCTCTGGCTAATCAACCAATCTCTAAACAGCGATTTGCTACTCGGCCGCCTACGGGTCAACACAGGTCCCGAAGTCCTCCATCAACCCAAACGTCGAAAGGTCCGCGCCACGAGTCGAAAGCGCCCACCCTTCTACCTGTCGAACGTATCGATACGCA
The DNA here is from genome assembly GCA_023509875.1 of Rugonectria rugulosa. NCBI lineage: Eukaryota > Fungi > Ascomycota > Sordariomycetes > Hypocreales > Nectriaceae > Rugonectria > Rugonectria rugulosa. Next base: position 34,618 of record JALNIO010000884.1, on the reverse strand, counting down.
TCCAATTGGTTCAATATGGCGTCGGGATATGGCCTGAATGGCGGTCCGTCTCTCCATCTCCATCTCCCCGCCCTCACCCTCGGAATTGGCTGACAAGATCACTTCTCTCTTCAGGCCCCGGCCGCTGCTTTCCATTCTGGCAAGACGTCATGGCCTGCTACGTCGTCAACACTTCGAGCGAAGATGACTCCGGAAAGAAGAAGTGCGCTCCGGTGCTCGAGGACTACTACGAGTGCCTACATCATAAAAAGGAGGTGGGTTTGCAGACCGTGATGCCTCGATTCGCCCTCGCAGGATGCTCGGGCCGACCGACGCATCGTACTTGACCATGAGCTAACAACTGGCAGCATGCGAGAGCGTTATCGCTTCAGGCCGCTTGGGCCCGATCGGAGACAGCGACGGCACGAGACAATGCACCGAGCGCGAGGCAAATACGGAACCTAGGACTTTTAGGCAAGGAGGAGGACACAAAGAAGGTGCTGGGGCAGAGCTAGAGGACAGTCGCATTGATGAACCGATTACGGGCATCGCTCTGTATCCCATTTTTCTGAACTGCGTCGACTGTATATGACTGAAGAATTGATACGCTTTGGCTTTGGCCGCCTCGTCTTGGCTGTGGTGACGATTATGGTGTAAATACGACATGGAGTAGGCTCATGTAACGGTCGAGATGACCGGTTGGCATTTTTCTATGGTGCAGCTTTACCAATGAAGCCGAGGATCTAATACCTTGTTACCAAGTGACCCGGGTGTGCGTATTTGGCAAGCAGGGAGAAATCGACAATCAGTAGATGGATTTGAGCTGTTGGCAAACAGCTGTCAACAGCCGTTGAGGCCTGGGACCTGCACCTGCGCCTGCGCCTGCGCCTGCGCCTGCAACACTTCAATGTCAACAGTCCATGGGTAAGGGAGGCAAGAAACTTCGTGTATTTTCTTCTTGGGCTGGAGCCTTCTTGTTTACCTAGGTACGCATGGTAGGTGCCTCTCTACCCGACCTTACCTCACGTGTGCCTACACGAGGTGTACCTATTTGGGTACTGGCCTAGCCTTTCACACTTATTTCCCCCATCCTTTGGTTTCTACTCTGTCTTTCTTTTTCATCGCTTCAATTTTACGCCTTGAAATCAGCTTCAAGTAGTCAACACCTCTCCGATGCTCCTTTACAAGCCCTCGTCTGTCCCTCGTTGACCTCCGAACCTGGTTGCCTCTTACCTCTAGTCGTTCTTGCGTCTCTTTCCATCTCCACGTATCTGAACCGCCCGGTTTCTTCAGTTCAGCGGGTTCACAATGCCCTCTTTCCGGGGCATCGACGTTTCCCTTATCATCCATCCCGGCGACAAGAAACTGCCCGAGTTTCCTCATTCCGATGCCTCGTCGGTTTGTATTCTACCTCCCAATAACGATATACCGGATCCGAGAGACTCGAAATCCTCGAGCCCGGTGGCAAACTCCTCCAAAATCCAGAAAGTTGGACCTCGAATCTCCGTCTACATCCCCTCTTCGCCTGGTAAGCCTCATCATTTCTCCCAGTGCTCGCGATTCCTTGGTTCTGACTCGGCGTTATATAGGTTCCCAGTTCGGCATCAGATACTCTGTCGAGAAGGTGCCTGAGCCCCCTTGTTACTTCTATTTCAAACTCTTTCTCAACGGGAGAAATGTTACGAACTGGGGTATAAATCCTGCCTGCCAGTCTTCAGGCTCAGTCACTCGTGCCTTGTTTGAGCCGGATAATCGATGGCATTATAAAGAGCGTGGGGTCGTTCTTAAGCGAGAGGGCATTGAAGCTCGTTGCTTCTGGTTTCTGCCAAGCTCAAGCAAAACTTCCATAGCTGAGGATGGCGGTCTTGTCGAGGTTCAGGTCTTCCGCTCCAAGGGCCGTAAGCGAGTCACCCCAGTGTTGGGACAGCATCGGGGTCAAGAATGCTATGGGATCGCGTACGTTGCGCGTCCAATGATACTTTACCATGGGATTAGCTGACGTTGGCCTTAGGTCGCTGTCGGGGGGGCTCCTAGAAAGCCCAGAAGACGCCCATTACTATCATTGGCTATTGACCGATCCACGAGAGTTCCCCTTTGTTTCCTTTCGATTCCATTACCGCTCCTGGAAAAATCTACAACAGTTGAGTCTCATTCCTACGGATGTAACTTTTGAGGGCAGAGATGATGACGATGCTGTTGCCAACCTGGATACCTTACTTTCCCCTATCTTCCAACCAGAAGCTGGGGGTTCTGGTCCACCAACCGGCTCAAATGAGGCCATACTGGAATATGACGATGAGTATTTGGTGAGAAGACTCATGAGTATGCTAGAAGAACCCCGGTCAACGTCAACTTCTGGCAGGCTAAGCTCAAGGGCACCAAGATCATTGGAGCATTCCTCCGCTGCTCGACCCCTTCCGGAAATCCCTGAAGGGAGACTATCAGTCCCAAGAAAATCGTCAGAGTCCTATGCACCATCTATTGCGCCTTCCCTACTTCCGTACATTAAGGAGGAATCTGAAGAGGATGAAGTGGCAGAGTTTGGCCTCGCAACTCAGATACCGCTACGGTCCAAATCGAATTCAGAAACTATGCTGGAAACTCGGGATACTGAGGAATCCCAAGCTCGATCACAGGGCCACACATGCTCGCCTTCTTCTTCATCGTCGTGGCCCCTGGGGGATGTGAGTCCGACCCAGGAAGAAATTTCTCCAATCTCCTCAATCCAACATGATACACCGACCCTCAAAGAAGTTGGGGATGGGGAATGCAATCGCAACACTATCTCGGCACCCAGCTCATGTGAGTCTCTCACGAGGTCTATGTCAAGATCGACATACCAGGCGAGCATGAACGAGAGGGAATGGATGAAAGGGATCACGTTTGAGTTCCAGGAGACGGGCTCAATCACGAATATCACTAAACTACAACTTGAGAGTGTGAACAAGACGCGGCTTGATGGTTTCCACGCTCCTCCACAACCTATAGACGACAAGTATAGCAGGAAGGAGAAGATTCTTCGATCCTTGGGTCGTCACAGAATATCCACCAAGTCTTTTTTGAAGATGCAGAAGACAATGAGAAGCTAAGACTCGTCACAGAAGACGGAGTGCATGCAGGTACTTCTAAGTACTAACTACCCCCTTTGTATCATGGTGAGGTTATCTGGAGGATATTATGCCACTCTGGTTTGCCTCGGCAACAATGTCAAGGGGCAATGTCATAGAATATGAGGAGTTTGCGTCATGATGATATTAGATGTGGAAGATATTGATATCGTCTGGTAGAGGCTAGTGTTGTTGATAGCCAAGAAATTCATGTAATCATACTGGCGAGATGGTATGCGCAGATAATTATTCAATACACACAGCTTATGTAACAGTCTTGATTCCGAATGCACAACAAAGTATTTGTAGTTGGCGGGCAGGAAACACGGATGGCGCAAACATGGTGATGGTTTTCCCACTTCCGTTCCCTTTTAGACTTGTTTGAGGCTGTTACTCTGTTGTTCTGTTATTATCTCGCCGAGCTCCTGCCGCCTGACTGCATCCATTCAGCACTTGGCAACAAGCACCTCTCAACTGGTAACAAGCACCTGCCAGCTGGTAACAAGCACCTTCCAACTGGCAATTGCCACCTGCCACCTGCCACCTGCCACCTGCCTGCCACCTGGAAGACAGTGAGCAGGCTGCACCTGCCCCCATCTACGTCTCCATTGGTACGTACCAAAGCATAGCATTTCGAAGTTACCGACCCTATCCAGCTCTCGCATCCCTCTCCCTCTCCCTCTTCCTCATCAACATTTCGGGTACCAGAACGAGCAGAGAACGAAGGCAAAAGAGGAACAACTCTCACCATAGCCGGAGGCTGGAAACTACCATGAACGACTCTGGATGGTTCAAGTTTCTCGGGGGAGGTCGCGGTCGTGGTGTGAGACCTCTTTCCTCTCCTCGCTCTGAGCCAGCTCTTCGACTACTGCACCAGAGCAGCTCACAGCCTACCGAGGAGAACTCTCTTCAACACGGTAACCCCATCTCACGACTTTCCAGCTGGCAAAACCTACCGAGGGCCGCGGCCGCCATAGGATCCGGATCCGCAGATTCCAGTCGTGTGCAAGACGCAAGTTTATCTAACAATACGGAGGAGCCGACTTGGCATAATCCCTCCATTGACCAGATGACTGAGGCTTTGCGAGTCATCCTCATGACGAAGCCACTCATGAAACCGTTGCCTTTGAATTACAACTCCCACGTCCTGCATTTACTGGAAGCTTACACCACGGTCAAGAAGAAACTCGGAGAAACGCAACTACAACTCCACCGGGAAAGGGAGGACTGTGATTCAATGCACGAGAAGTGGGCTATTCAGGAAGCAAGGTACAAAGCCGAGATCAAACGTCTAGAACTTCACATCCACGATATATCCAATGCCGGCCTAGAGGCTGTAGCTATGGCTAGGTCAGGCAGTCTCCTCAGACGCCGAGGGCATACTTCAGAGAGCTTTCAAGGTATGTCGGTTAGACAGAGATTATGCTTGCGTCTCAGTGACTTCTGGCTAGACCCTCCTTACGATTGAGAATCGAGGCAGTAACAGGTAATGTAGAGAAAGATGACATGGACAATCAATCGGCTCACGATGTTCTCATGGGATATCAACACTCTCATCGTATGTACGAGCGTTTGTTGGTTTCAGATACATTCAGGTGATGACTGATGATTCCGCAGTGCACCGCCCACGGCTGTTAGATTCGACAAATGACATTAGACTGAGCAGGCGGCTCAGGCGCAGCTCAAATGGCAATGTCATGACTCGAAACGCGTCTCGCGGCCAGGTACCACAACATGCCGCGTCGAACTTAACCAGCGACACGCCCAAGTCGACTTCAGTCTCTGCTGAGACTGGTCCGGTCGGTGGGTCAGAAGCAGCATGTAGGGTGTTTGCTGATGGAAACGTACGAAAACAAGGTGCAGAGTCGTTGATATCATCGTCTCAAGACAGGGACTACTCAAACTCCCCATTGGGTTTGGTGGGGGAAGCTACGGTTGACAAGAGGTCTGGAGCTCGCCATAGACGAGACTTTTCCTTCGAGCCGGGAGACGACAAATCAACACCACGAGGCAAAATCCAGAGCAAAGGCATGGTCGGCTCGCCAAGTCGAACGAGGCGCAATACAGAGGTATAGTCCGAAAGACGGCACCCAGCCAACAAGAGCATTGATCGGGAGATCGACTACGGTCCCGTTGGCAGCGGGGAACGGCAGCGCGGTGGCATCGGACCCGACAGGTTGAAAAGGCCGAGGAGCGGAATACACGACGCGACGAAGAACGGCGCGATGGACTATTTGCAAGGGGAGGGGATTTCCCGATCAAGGTTGCAGCGACGGAAGTTTGATGGGCTCCAAGGCTGGATGCCAAGAACTACCGAGAGCAGTTTGATGGAGTCTACTGCGGTTTTACCACCCGGACAGGTACCAGAGCTTACATGTCGGAAGGGAGGTAACGGGATCTGGAGACGGTGGCCATAAGCATCGGTTTTTTTGGGGGGGTGTGGGAGAGCAACGGAGTCTGAGAATGCTCGAACTGGACCAGAACGAACGACAAAGGCGGGAGACGGAGATGGACGAGACGATGCCGTTGACGACGGAAACAGGATGGCGTGTAAAGGATTGAGTTGGGTTGGGGGCGACCAAGCAGGAACTTGATGCCACGGCCACGGGATCTAGCGCTGGCACAGGAGAATGGCAGCGGAGGCCGGGAGACGGTGTCAACTCTATCTCACTTCGGATGGAACACAACACAACCACAACGTCTCAGTTAAGGTTGAGCTTACACAAGGATGGCGCGTGGCCGGTTCTGAGCGACTGGAACGTACTTGGGCATCGGGACCAAGGAGTTGGAATGTGACGATGAGCCTATCGTGTACCCGCGGGTGAGACTTATGGCGGTTGGCCTCGTGATACGGCTGCGCCTTGGCGACTGGCTCCGAGTTGCCGGTCTACCCTGAAGGTGTGCAGCATGGAGAGGCGGGGAGGGAGAGGGGAGGCGCGTTGCAACCCAAGGTTCCGGGCATGACCATGGAGGCAATATAGTTGACCTGGGCAGAGGTGGGTGAATGATTCATGTGGCCTCACCCCGTGTTATCGTAGCCACCGAAGAGTCCGGGGAACTCGGGAGAATAGAGCAAACCGGGTCCGAGGCCTTTTCTTATTCGTTTCCTGAGGGTCTATAACGCATTCACTTTTTTGGGCGGTTCAGAGGGTTGAGGTCGCCGATATGTAAGGTTACGAGCCGGCATGAAAAGTAAGGTGCCGTTAATAGGGAGAAAGAGGCTAAACGTCGATGATGATGAAGAAGGGTTTACGGAGTACCTGGCTAGTGGACGGATATCCCAGCAGGACTGCATAGTGAAGCCAGCCAGCAGATAGGTCCAACCCATTCCCATGCTTGGCCGACAGGGCAACAAAGGACAGTTTCCATGGGGAAGACGAGAGGCACCGAGAGAGGCTCCTGGGAGCCTAAAGGGCTTGCAGACATTGGGTGTGAGGGAGTCAGACTAAGCGAACTTGTACGGAGATGACAGTAGAGCACTATTATAATGTTTGAGGATGATAAATGATGATGATGACAATGAAAACTACTACACATATACGATGGGTGCTGGGGCCGAATATTCTGCCGTAAGGCATCTACCGATCTAAGTGAGGAGGTAAGCCTCCGGGGGCAAGGTAACTAAGTAATAGATATATTAACTTAGGTAAAAATATTTCACAAGAGAGCGCTCTGCGGCACAAGGGGAACGGATGCTATTCCTGGCACCTTTTAAACTGCACTGCAATGTAACAGAGCCAGGGCATGTGCAGGGCATGAGCAGGCATAATAAGCAGGCAGATGGATCCGGAGGAGGGCCGAGGGCCGAGCAATCAGCCGGTGACTGAGGCTGCATTTATGGAGTCCGTCTAAGTTTGAATCTGAGTCTGACTGTCGGACATAAGAGAAGAGTCATGGTGAAGGTGAATATGAATATAAATGTGACCGTGGCCGTGACGAATTACATGGCGACGACAAGGTGAGCGAAACCCCATGAGGCTGGTTGGTTGTTAGGACTGGAAGGGTTATGGAGTAGGGAGTAGGGAGGAGGGAGTACGTTAGAGGGTGGGAGGTAATTTGCACACTGTTTTGCACTGTACGAGTGGTGTATGTACCCGTGCAATTCGCAACGCAGGGAATCCAAATTCACCCCCCCTGCGCGCACATTGGCACACTCGACAGCGATAAGCGAGGGCCGATGAACCCAGATCCTCGGGACTTGCTGAGGGGCGGGGACCTGGTCTGCCACACCGACCGAGCTCGATGCTAGATGGTACCGTACTGTGCTAGCAGTGTAGTGCTGTGCTGTGCTGTGCTTGTGCTGTGCTGTGCTGTACTGGCCTAGATCCACGTTCAACGTCCCAACCTACCCTGCTGCCTATGCCTACGTGATTGGTTTCGGCTTCACTGAGCTGTGAATGAGGTCAGCAGTTCCCGTCTGGCTTGGAGCAAGGGCCATGGGGATGGAAAAGAAACAGACAGTGGCGCACAGCCGTCACCACCCTTGAAACGAAGCTCGTCCAATAAGAAGCCCAAGCGCCACAAACAAGGCCGATACAGTACATACAGGACACGACCGAGCGGAGGAGCAGGAGGGTTGCATTTGCCCTTCTCCTCCTTGGGCCTGCGTGACGCACTACGGCACTGGCCTGGTTCTTGACAAGAAAAGAAAAACATGTCGAACCCAGCAGTTGCAGGGATAGGCACTGGCTCTTGTCGCGCATCCCCCGTCTCGTATCCTGCGCCCTTTCCAACGTCCATGGTCACGTCGATTCATCTGAATAGAATCAGCGTCAAGTTGCCCGGGGCAAAGTCGTGCGTTCTTGGCCACCGGCCCTGGGGCTAGACAACGATGCCGAGACATTCATTCTTGGAAGTGTGGATCAGAGTCCATGGTCCTTCCATCGGACCGGTGAGGGTCTGTCTCTGTTGCTCGTTCCAGGCTCCTTCTATGTAGACGACTAGACTTGACCCGCGAATGTGCCAAGACCGTTTGCTCGGGATGCCAGATATCTGGACCCCCAAGGCCCTCACCGAAGCCAGAGAAGGGTGGAAAGGTGGCCCGGGTGGGAGACGGATGCCCGTGTGAACAGGGTTCCAGGGTGGCATCAAGCTGGGACTTGTCCCTCTCGTCCAAGGCCAGAACCGCAAACCCAGCAGCGTAGGGCACAGTAATAAGGCAACATGAAGCAAGGAAGAGCGAGGGCGATGCGGTGCAATGGGGGTGCAAGATGCAATGCAACACAAGGCAGGCAGGCAGGCAGGCAAAAGTCATGTATCCGTACTGAACTGTGGACGTGGTGATGATGTACAGTGCACATGGACACAGTGGTCCAACGCAGCTCACGACGTCGTAACCGGGGCGGCGGTGGCTTTGTCCCGCTGATGCAGCTGTGGAGGCGGATGTGACATCGGGAAAATTTGAAATGAGATGAGGTGCGACACACAGATGTGAAGGGGAAGAAAAAGAAAAGAAAGGGAAGGGGGAAAATTGATTCATCACAATAACAATGCCAATAATAGAGACCCTCTCAACCTCCTCTCTTCCCGGACGCCTCGTAACGGCGCCCTCCAGATAGACAACAGACCCCGGGATGCTACAAGGGCAGCAAGCCCCATTCGATAATATTGGATCGGCGAAGCGGGCGAGGAGGCGGTGTCTGTACTTGTACGTAAAGAAGGTCGAAAGGTGGTTCATTCATACAAGGTGACGAGTGAAATGAGATGATGGCCAATGGTAATCTGGAGCGATTCATGACCGGTGAGTTGGAAGTTTGGTTGGTTGGTTGGTTGGTTGGTTGGTTGATTGATTGATAGATTTGGATGCGTGTGTGTGTGTCTGTAGAGAGAGAATGTGTGCGCGTCGGTGTGTGGTGCCTTGGTGCCTGTGCGTGATTGGAGAGGAGCAGCTGCTGGCACTGACTTGACCGTTGTGGTGATTTGGAATTACCTTACCTTTACCTTCTTTCCTTCCTGTTTGCCTTGCCGTTCCTGGCTACTACAGGGGGGTGGGCAGGAGGGTTGGAGGGGAAGGGAGAGAACCAGAGCAAGAGCAGCTGGGCTGGGGTTGCACTCATCAAAGCGCGGGAAGGAAAGCAGCCGGCGGCGGGAGTGGGTTCACGGTCTGGGAGTGAGTTTAGCCAACGGTGAAAGGAAACTGCAAGAGCGGGAACTTGGGAAGGATGCGGGAAAAGTGGGCCCGGTGATCCCTTGTCTGATGACCTGGCGGCCTGGGGAGACTGGGAACTGGGGGGGACTGTGGGAAGGCGAGCCTCCCAGCTCCCACCATTCAGCAGCCGCCTGCAGCACGGTAGCAGAACGGTGACGGGCAGGGACAGGCCAATCAATAGAGACGCTAAGGGAGGGCGTGAGGCGTGCGTGCGTGCACTGCGTTCTCCTCAGCTCCTTCCCATGTACGGATACCTGTACGGGGTATGTATTGTACTGTGCTCTCTCTGCACGTACTGTACTCTAGGATCCGTAAAACCAAATTTGGTTTCTTGATGGCACGGGCAAGAGCAAGAGCAAGGGCAAGGGCAGGGACAGGGCCATCAGCACATGTATGTATGTATGTACTGTACTGTACAGAGTAGGTAGGTTGGTAGGTAGCCATATACCGCGGTACTGCACAGTACAGTACAGCACAGTACAGTACTACCTACCGTATGGAGCAGCAGGGGCAGGGAACAAGGACTGGTCAAGCTGAACCCAGAGTGATCGGCCATTGGACAGGGTTGAAATGGGCAAGGAAGGATCCGACAGGCCAAGGGCAAGGGGTAACTCTCTCCCACCTTTTCTCACTCTTCTCACCCTTCTTCTCGCCCTTCTCACCCTTCTGACTACCTGACTACCTGACTACCTGACTTGTACGGACGGAGCATGTACGGATACCCTTTTCTCCCCATTCCCTCATTCCCCCAATCCCCGTCTATGCCGCAGCCCGTCGAAAAGCAAGTACACATAAACGGGACCCCGAAAATTTTCGGTCTCCAGCGAGCAAAGCAGTAACAGACATGAAGATCCAGATTACTTGTGCTTCAATGACGTGACGTGACACTCAATCCGCCTGGGGTTCGTTTGTTTCGTCTCAGACGCCCCCCTCCCCCCCTGGCGATCACACATCTGAAGATACCTATCCCGCCTGAAATCTCTCTCACTCAATTTGCACGCACCAATGTACGGATACCGAGTAAGTTATGGAGTACGAAGCACGAAGCACATCACATCCTTCCACCGTGAAGATCCCCCGATAGATATCGGGTGCAAGGGTCCGTCCGCGCTTTTCTGCGTCTTGCTTGTTCAACTTTTTTTTTTTCCTTTTTTTTCTTTCCTGCCCCATTGTTTACACTGCATCCCGTGAACGTGCAGGGGATTCGGGGCCTTCTGGCCGGTCTGTAATTGGCAGGCAAAAGTGAGCCTCACAAAAATGATGCCGGTGGGGACCTGAAACAAAGGCTGAGGGAAGGGAAAGGGCAAGAGGAGGGAAAGGAGCAAAGAGATGAAATTCCATGTCGTAGGGACGGATGAGAAAGGAAAGGAAAATCCTTTCTCAGTCGACAATAGCTCTCTCCAGCTGGCCTGTCACCACCCTTATTATAATATCCATGGACTCTACTACGTTCATATCCGTACTCCATATCGAATTTCCCCTCTCCCCTCTCCCCTTGTCCCCTCAACGGCGCAGAGAGATTTCACCGGCTGCGATGCATCATCAGTCTTGTTAGTGCCCGACAAGCGTATCCGATGCCCCGGTACCAGCACCAGCCGTACCGTGTGAGCTGGGAAGGATCTCGGACTGTGAAGTGTGGGCATGGAGATTTTGGTGTTTGTTCCATTTGCCGGGACCCTACCGTCTTCTAGAGCTACCCTACCCATTCTACCGAGCACGGAGGATGAATACTAACCAGTTATTGATGGGAGCGCGGCGTAGCGCAGTTTTCTGCAACGGTCTGCGCGAAGTGAGACAAGAGAAAATGACTGGTGACTGGCTGCTTGATCCTACTGGAGGATTGAGTCCCTCCCTTGATGCCGGTTGCCTTTACTGGGAAAGAGGATCTGCGCATTGCGTCGCACGGTAGTCATCGTTTTGTCTTGTCCTGCGCGAGTGTCAGAGATCAGAGGGTACCAAGGTGCGAAGAAGGGTGAGGGTTGGAGAGAGCGTGTGGCAGTGCTTGATGCTGCTGCTGATGCTGCTGACGATGACGACGCCCAGCACCCCCTGATCGAAACGAGGCCGAAACCATGACACTGTTCTGGCTGACGATCCGGGGCGACCGCCATTGTCGCAGCCATCGGGATCCGAAACCCTGCCCATTTGGTCCACGCCGAATCGCGGGTACATCCATGCGTCGCCGCCTTCCCCAATCCGCCTGGCTGCGTACGATAGTTGCGATACGATACCATCCTGCCGGGTTGAGGCGCTGTCGACGAAGAAAAGAAAAAGACCATCTGCCAATCCATCTTCCGCCCCTTTAGCCACGGTCAGTACTCAGTACCACATTAGTAAGAGATGCTCGGCGCGAAATATCCAACACCAGATGTGCCCCATGGCTATCTTACGTTACGCTGTCGCAATTTGCTATCAGGCTGGAGGCAAGTTTCCGTACCCTTGCCTGCTGGGTGGCCTAAAGCTCAGCTGTCGGCACCGTCCAGCAATCCTAGTCTAGACGATACCTTAGCAGCCAGCCTCAGAGCTAGCTCGCAGGTCAAACCACTGCCTTGGGCTCGTAGTTCCCAACGCGTGGGTTACAATGGCACGGTTGGTGTTAGCAGAGAGGACTCCAAATCCTTTTCCAAAGTTTATTGCCAAGCAACAAGGTAGGCAAGCACGCAAGAAAACAAAACAGCCGTGAGGCTATAGTTTCTGCTTGGCGCATCTGCCCTGCTGGCTTCCATTCTACTTGCCAACGTCTCACCTCTCATCGGTATCGCGCCCTCTTCGGTCTCAGGCCTCCCCTGCTTGTGTACACCCTCATTTCCTGACCAGCACTGCGCCATAAACACGAAAATTCAGAATTGAAGCGTCTTGCCTTGTTTCTCCCTCCCTCTTTCTCTCTCTCTCTCTCCGTTGCCGTCTCCCTCTTCTTTCCCGCGTGCGTGGCTTCCTTTACTTGTATTCAAGTGTTTTGTGGCATGGACACAACATACCCTGTAGTCTTCTACCCCTCCGGTGCCCTCTCCTTTACCCATCTTGCATTTTCAGATTGATCCAGCTCTGTGTGGTGGGCTTAAACTTGATGCAGGTGTGTTCGTATCCCGGCAAGGATTTCGTCCCCTCATCCTCATCAGCCAAGCCAGCGCTCACTCCAACAAGGGAGCCCCCGAGACAGCGCTACGCTAAAAAAGCAAGTCCTGTCAAAGCCCCCGCCCCGTTGCTGGCCAAGCATCGTTGTTCTTCTGATTTGTCTATCCGTACGGTACTCCGTACTCCGTACTCCATAGAGCGCCGTTGCGGATCGCAAACCATGCTGAGGCTACACGTATCTCAGCTCTCTTGGAGACGTGCCTCTGCTTGCATGCAGACAAGTCAAGGAACACATACACGAGCCGGCGCTCGCAAGGTTCTGACCCAGTGATGCACCTGGTACGAAGTACATTGATTACCCGGAGCGGATAAGTAAGGTAGGTAGGCAGTATTCGTGGGCAGCGGGATTCTTTGCACCGTCGCACAAGCACGAGCACGAACACAAGCCCTTTCCTGTCTGTGCATGGTTAAGCGGGCGGGAGGCCACAGAGGAGGCTCACATTGTGCTGTGCTTTGATGCTGGGGACAAAGCACAGACACGAGGTCACAGCGAAAACTGACTCGAGACAAAAGGCCAAGCAATTTATCTTCCCGTTCGTCCGTCAACCATTCATGACAATTACCTACTGGAGTAGTACCAGATCAACTGGGCGCAGGTCTGGTGATACCGTGCCGTGATGTGATGTGATGCGCTGTGTTGTGCTCACGCGAGTTGGCGAGTTGGATGAAAAAGAAAACTGTCTCTGACAGGGGTATCGGACCTTGGGGATTCTGACGAGAAGCCAATTGGTCCCGTCAACCCGTGCATTCGTAGTTGCCGGAATAGGAGAACCAGCTAACGTTAGAACACAGTGGGTAGGCTGGTGGGATATCACGTATGCATTTCGTACTGCGTAGGTGGTAGCGCTTGGTGAGTTGCGAGATGATGCTGAAGTGACGGGACCAGGAGCATGGGTCATGGCAGGCTCACGGGGACGATGGATCCTCAGATGGGCGATGGACTTGCAGGCTGCCCTGTAGTCTATCGGCGACGGTTAGAATTGAGAATTAGGATTAGGACGGTTTGACGAGGGAAAGGGGTGGGGGAGGTTGTGGGAGCAGGGGGGTGTGCAGTATGTTCGGGAGGGAGAGCTGAGGGTGAGGATGAGCTAAGGAACAATGAATTGAATGATTAGTATGGGCGTCCTTGTACATACATAATACTCCGTACTCTGTACAGTAGGTACGGAGCAGCGGTGCTAGTGTGTTGCAAGGTCAACCCGTCGGATCGGGCCAAGGTGCGGGTGAAGGCCGTCTTGGGCAAGGACCGTCTCAACGTTGGTGCTTTGGCGCGGCCCAGGCCAGACAGCTAGCTCTCAGCCTACGCCTTGCCCGTCGTCCCGCCCGCCAACGGGGTTGGAATGAATTGAATGGTCATGGAGCTTTTGGCTTTTCTTCTTGCTGCTGCGTCAGGGCTCTTTTGCAAGCCATAGCATAGCGGCCCTTTGCTGAACAGGGCTTCATGGCGTGTTCTCGGCCTGACTGTGCTGCGGCTTCCCCCTGGTCTGGCGTTCGGTTGCAAAGGGTCGGTCGATCAGCAGGTTCGGCTGAGGTGGCATCATTGAGTGAGCGGGTAGGTATATGAGTAAGGGCGCGAGGACGCGGAGTGAGGGCCGTGGACGTGGAGCATGGGCGAGATGACTTGGAGGTAGGGTACGTTTGGGCAGGCTTGGTACGGAGGAACGGTTAAGGTCCCCGTACGGTATGGTACGTCGTAGGGGTTCTTCAGGTGCGGGTAGATGAGACAGCTGACATGCCGATGGTGGTGGTGTCGAGAGCATCGTCGTCGTCGTTGATGATGACGATGATCTGAAATGCATGGTTGAGCGCATAGTACGCAGCTAGGTGGTAAGGTAGCGTGCCATATACGGAGTAGGGATTGGTGGGCACAGTTGGATTACCGATCTGGCACAGGACCTGCCATTAGCTCGTACCGCACACGCGGTAGGAAAAGGCAAAACAAGAGCAGCAGGGTATTGTTGGTATTGTTGCTAGTCGACGAGGTACAGGTTCAAGATGGATTTGCAGGGTTGGGTGCTGTTGGGTGAGAGCGAAAAGAACCTTCAGGGCGCCAGCAGACATGGCAAGCATGGACCAGAGAGTGCCAATGTACCAGCTACCGCAAGCGCTGGGACGGGTACGCTGAGGTGCTGAGATGCTGAGATGCTGAGATGGGAGGCCCGCTTTTCGTTTCGTTTCGTTTCATTCAAATCCAATCACGTCCAGGCCGATTCAGGACTAGCTCAGTCCACCTTCAGCTGGACGAAGCCGGAAAAAGCAATGACAATGTGCGCTAGACCCGAACCACGCGCCCAAAACGGGCCACCAAGTTGGATCGAATCCCTGTCAACGGTGCTGGGTTGGCTGGTTTTGGGCGTTGGTCGGTGATGAAGACAATAAACGGCGGCGCCAACTACCTTGTCCTTGTCCCGATGGGCTCGGAAGGCCCTCGACCCGGGCCACACCAAATCACACATGCGTCCAATCCGACACCTCCAGCGACCGTGCAGAATGCCACCTCAGCCTTGGGCCGACTCAAACGAGGAGAGGGAGGGAGGAAGCAGCAGCAGCAGCAGGGAAGCAAGGAGACAGGGATAAAGCGTTGGCCGAAGGAAGGAGTAAGGAAGGGAGGAAGGGTGGAGGGGGGGTCCTCCTGAGGTAGAAGAGAGAAGAGAGAAGAGCAGAGAAAGGGCAGAGAAGAGGGAAGAAAAGAAAACAAAAGAGAAACAGAGATACTGCGCACATGTAGCTATGCAGATGGCTACATAGGTAGTAATTTACAGGTACTATCAACTATCATCTGCCGACTGTGTGTGCCTACCAACCTACAGTGCACCAACCTACCTGCGGATATGCATTGGCCAGGTAGGAAATCACTTTGAGACATGGGACAAGGAACAGGAAACAACATCACCAAAAGCCAAGCAACCAAGGGACAAGGGACAAGGGGCAAGGGACGAGACCGGAAAAACGGGGCCGTTCAACATCTCCCTGCCCTAGTCTTTACATTGCCTTGCCTTGCCTTGCTTTTGCTTGCGCTTTGCCTTACCTGACGGATACATAGATAGCTAATCGGTAATAAAGCAGCACTCCGTAACTGCGTGCAATACTGTATGTACAGCACACACCAGGCTCGAGCAGGTGATGGGCAAATAGGTAAGGGTACCTGGGCAATCGAGATTTGGCATCTGGATCGGACATGACTGGCAATGCAGTATCCCAGCCCACCTGTGTCGATCGACGTCGATCCTTCTCGAACCCCCCGTCATATCATTTCACCTTGCTATTGCATTCACCAATGCCTGTGTTTTGCCCTTTGCCGAGCCCATGTATGTAGACATTCACGATCCAGCCTCGTCTATTAGTCGTACCATGATCGAAAGTATGAGGGTTGGGTACTTGGCAACGCCGACGACGACGACGACGACGACGACGACAACAACAACAGGCCGACTGACCAACCGACCAACCGACCGACCAACAGACGGCCAACTCACACGCCTCGGCAACAGCAGAGCAAGCAGAGCACGCCAGGATGGTCAACGCCTCGTTGAACGATCCAAAACCTTAATGCTGAATACATGTATGTACCTTGATCCTGATACCTCTACACCTGGCAGGCGAAGATGCATTCATCACACCTGTCATCCAAACTCTCCCGCAGTCTGGATTGCTGCTGGCCGGGCCTTGTCGCCCTCGTCGCCCTCGTTCCCTCCTCCCCGTCCCGTACGGCCCACCTCCAACGGAGAGATGCCACATTCCAAACTTGCTTGGACGCTTTTTGTCTAGTTCCCTCCCAGACGAGCCGCTTCGACCTCGGAACGACGCCAGTGCCTACTCCGTACTCCATACTCCATACGCCATAAGGTACCTACTCTGTAGAGCTGTAGAGATGTCGCTTGCCCGTAGATGCGATTGCATTGTCCAACACCTATCAACGCCGGTCGGGAAGAAGCAAAAAGCCCGGCAACGCAAGATGAGGCACGGCTGAACGAGGCACAAGGCACAAGGTACAGCAGGTAGGGAAGCTGCATGGCAGAGCAAGTCTTTGTCACACCCATCTCTGGACTCGGTGCCCCGGAATGGCCCCGTAGACTCTCATCTCTCACAGAGCAATTGTGTTGCAGTAGTCCATGTTCTCTCATCCCATTGTCGGCATCATCACCTACACAACGCCGTGCAGGAAGTGACTAATCACCTGTCCCAGAACTGTCTGCCCGCTGAGCCATCTCTGTTACGCTCACCTCTTCCCTCTTAAAAGCTGAGCAGCCAATGGGCTGAGGCGGAGAGGCGCCCGCCTCCGAGTTGCCCGTCCCTCGGGAGAGAGCTGTTGCTCAACAGCTCAACACTCACACTCACACTCGCACTCGCACACAGCTCAACACGCACATGGTAAACCCGCAAAGACCAAGTCAGGAAAACCAGTGCCTTTCTTGCATGCGGAAACTAGTCATTGGTCCCGGCGACCTGTCAGGAAACAAAAAGTGGCGAGTGAATTCGCACCACCACACATCAGCCCGCTTTCCCCGTCTCCATCCCTCCAACCCTTCCAGCCCTTCCTTTCCCGTTTCCGAAAAAAAAGAAAACCAAGGTGCCTCTCTCCTCGATGCCCTTGAGCGAATCCCGATACTTGTCGGGGCGCCGTCTGTCGTACCCGCTAATCACCTCCGCAGCCACTGACTCTAGCCCGTCCGCCAGTCGCTATTGGACCCGCAACCTACCGTCCAGAGAGTCATAGCCCATGGCCGTGGGTGGCTCCAGGGACACCAGCCAGAACCAGGGCATAGGCTACTCTTAACCCGTACAAGGTGCACTACGTGATTCAGGCCTTTGATGCTCGATACCTAGGCAACCAAGGTATCCGTACATAGCTAGGTAGCTAAAGTAGGTACACACTCCTGGAGCTGGTGTGCTCTTGTACTCTTGTGCCTTGACAGCTGGTTTACATGCAGCTCCAGATCCCGGCACCACCCAACTAGTCAATTTCTGGTCATCACCTGGAGAATGAGAGCTTGATTTGAAACATATCATCATTGATCTTGTATACTTGTGTGTATGAAGCTTCTGCACTAGAATTTCATCCACCCTCCTAGGTTTGATTTCCCTTAACCGCCTCCAGTCTTGTGCCTTTTCAAGTAAACGCCCTAACTCCTGAAATGCTCATCATGTACCCCTGGGCTCCAAAAACCATTTGACTCCTGTCCTTGAAAATCGAAGACGCGATACCATGCCGGTGCTTGGGTATATGTGCCTTTTTGAGTGGCTGTGAATATGATTTGGTCTAGAGGCCGGTACAAGCTGTGCCGGCTGGTCAACCTCTGCGGTAGTGACGGATGGCGCTCACAAATCGTGACATGTAAACCCATCAAGCATCACCCTTGGCCTAGCCCTTTAGGCGTGGCTCTACATGTCTGCCAAAAATGTGGTGTTGGTGGCTGCGAGATGTTGAATCACCGACACAGGGACAATGTCAACGATCGTCACCTTGCTCCCCCAAACCTTCAGTCCAGGAGGGTAGCGACATTCATGCGTGCGTCCTGAGGCTGCTGCCGTGCAAGAGCCTGCTGCTGGGTCGGGGAATTGGGAGCTGTGGGAAGCTGAGTCTGAGTGTTCAGAGGAGGAAGCTGCGGGTGATCGTAATGCCTGTCACCGAAAGACGGCAATTTAACAGCCCGCAAGCTGGGGAGCTTGGAGCCATCTTGAGATTCACGCAGGCGTAGAGGGGGCAGCGCAACGGGTGCATGGGGAGGACGCAGTCCCAGCATGTGTCGGCCTGGCGAGGTAGTGTAATTGGACCCCGATTCCGACTCCGCAGATTCGGAACAGGAAGGCGAAGGCAAGGGTGCTTCCACCCAGTTGTGGACAGGGTGCCGCTGGTCAAGGTTGGGCTGAGAAAAGTTCATCCTCGGTATGGGGAGGGCAGGTGACTGGATGGTGAGGGCGGATCGAGAGTAGTGATCATCGTAGCTGTGAACCGCTCGCCGACGATCCATTCTCTTGCGTCGGTTTTGGCTCCCATTCCACCAATTCTTTACAGCATTATCACTGCGTCCGTGCAATCGTCGAGCAATCTCCGCCCATCTCTTTCCAAGCTCGTGCACCATGCGCTCGATTTGTTGGCCTTCCTCGGGAGTGATGGGGTCGTGGTTGAGGGTGGGCTTGAGGTTCTGGTGGTAACGCTCCCGGCATTGTTTGGGTGTCCGGGAACCAAGCGTCTGAGAGATTCGTACCCAGTTAAGAGGACCATGCTGGTGGACAAGCTGCATGAGGTATTGGTCTTCGTGGTTGGACCAAGGTCCTCTTCTGTGAGAAGCAGTCATATTGACAGGAGGTGTAAGGCGGATGCAAGCGTGGGTCGAATAGGCTATAAGGAAGAAGGTGATGGCACCAAGGCAAGGAAAGAAAATATGATGAATCGGTTGTAGGACCGGGATGGGTGTTGGTGGCAGCAAGAGGTGGTGTTGGTGGATGCCGGGGAGAGTCAAGCTGAAGTCTGTATGAAGACGAGGATGTTGAGGGCGAGAGCAGATATTATAATAAGAGAAGGGTGAATGGGGAACAGAGCATGTGCAGGTCTTGGGGATAGATGGCTGATGTTCCGCAACGATGGTCGAAGTAAAGAGAGGTGACGTTTATGAGCGAGACGAGATGATGAAATATTCTGGAGGAGAAGATGGGGCACGGAGGGGGAATCTTTTGTATGTAAGGAAGGTGATGGGTCTGGCTCGATAGACGTACACTACAATGTATGAATACACCCTTGACGAGAACAAACTTTCTCGATCTGGCCAGGATACGGCCTGTCTTGTGCGGGCGATGGGACGGTGGGTGTGAACCCATCAGAAGGGTGCGAGGTACGAGGGCAGTGGTGTGTGCGTATATATCTGTACCTAGCACAGCAAGAGCAGATTCCGTGCCTTCCTAGGCGGGTACGTACTCTGTACACTGCAAAGGCAGGTGGGGCTCACCTTGGGCTGGTGGTAGGGGCTCAGGACGGTACGTACTCCGTATCGTGCATCCCGTCTCTCAGCTGGCTAAGGTAAGGTAAGAAACAGTCTCTGCGAGGAGGCTGTCAAAAACTGTGGGTGCATGGGTCGTGGTCTTTTTGAAGCTGGCGCTGCAACAGGGAATGATTAGGCTGCGTCCGGCTCCAGAAAGCCATTAAACAGTGACAAGCTGAGTGGGCTCTTTCCATGGCAGGCTGATTGTTTGTTTGGTTGGCGGCTTGCAGCCTTAACTCGAGAATTCTTGAATTCCTCCAAGGTCTCTGCCAAGTCCCAAGTCCCACGTCCACTCGCCGGATGCGATGGGATGCGATACTCGTTGGTTGGGTCATTTCGGGAGGCTGTATTCTTTTGGCGGCGTCGTCTTGCATTGTCCGGAAAGAAGCAGACCCATGCATTCTTGATCTCATGCTCTGATGCTCAGTATGCGCATCGTCCTCCCTCTCCCCAATCCCCGATCCCAATCTCATCCGACTAAGTCCATGTACACAATCTGTCCAAAGGTCCTCTGGTGTTCCCCCCGTTCCTAGCACGCACGAAATACGTCGGACCACCAACCACCAAAGACCAACCACCAACCGCCGCCATTCACCAATGATCCATCCCAGGCGACGGCGGCTCACTGCCCCGGATGCAGCAATGCAGCGACACTAGCGTGACGGATTCGCCCAACAGAGAGACAGGCGGCCCAACGACGGGCGGGCATGCCGCATTACTAGCAAGCTGTCTCGAAGCTGTCTTGAAGCTGTCTTGAAGCTGGCTTCGAGGTGCAGGGCCGACTGCCCAACGTTTATTTCTTGCTGAGCAGTTGGGCCTGCCCTGTTAACCCTGCCGTTACTCCGACAGTACCAACGACGTCAATGGTAAGCTACCAAGCTACCGAGCTACCGAGCTACGCAACAACCAGTTGCCGGCTGCACCATGTGTGGCTTCATGGGGAGAAATTCTGCAAAGACTATTCGCAGGTGAATGCCAATTCCTCCTGGCTTGAACAGTGTGTCTGTCTGTCTGTTTGTATGCTTGCGTGTGCATGTATTACACCTCGACTCTATTCCTTCTTGCCTCATCATCGAAATGCCATCAGGGTATCGATCAGGCGTGGCTCCGAGGTGCATCCTTTGCTTTAGCACGAGCGAGTGGTATGGAGTTTGCCGTCATCGAAGCTGACGCTGTTCCTGGATCCTCACGAAGCTTGAGTCTGGCGATGGTTGGCATTTGGTGGCAGCTTGGTGTTGTTCTCGGTCCATTGTTGCCTGGACCTTGCCGTCAACCAAGCCAACAGAGCATGCTCGAAGCAGCTACCCCTTCTTGCCCTTGGCCCCTTGGCCTCTAGCTTGCCTTCCCACGCAAGATGATCTCGTCGACCGCAATCGCATTAGGCAATGCTCTGTAGCAAGTACAGGTACCAGGTAGTAGAGTTTAATCGGATCCTCGTTGACAAACGCCGCCCACGTTGAGTTTTGCTCGATCCGTCGATGCCTTCAAGCCATCGGTCCATCCGTCGGCCTAACCAGTAGTTACAGCCGGGCCAGCAATCGTGCTCTCGGTAAATGAGTGGAATGGAGCGATTGACTCTTGAGCGGGCTGGAGCTTCGTGGGCCTTTTGAGGAGGCTTTCTGCGAGAAGGAAAGGGAAACGCCAAGAGGGTCGGCCCAACTGCTAAGTGACTTGCTACGTGCAAAGCACAACGTAGAGTAGAGTACTCCGTAATCAAGTGCAATAGTTTAAGTTGGGGGGTATTGACTGCATGACAGTGGTCGGCACCGAGACGGCGCGATATGGGCAGAGCGGGTGGACAGTCGCAGATCGTGGAGGAGCTTTGAGCTTGAGCTTGCTTCTCCAACAAAAGGACCCTCGTTGAGCTCAAGGACCTTTCTCCAAACCCCAAGCGGTGATAGCCGTTGCGAAGTGGCAGTCACCGTCACCATCGCTGCCAGCGTCAGCGCCAGCGCCATCGCGCGCAGTGACAAGACAAGGGCCCGAGACCAGGGTCATGACCAGGATGAAGACCAGGATGAAGACCAGGACCAGGACCAGGACGCAAGAGGGAACCTACAGTATCTACAGTGGTAACGAACTGTGCTGTGATGCGCTATTCCAGGTCAGCCGACACTGTATGGCACGGAGTTGGAGGAGGAAGGGAGGGAGGGCCTACGGACCAGGGCAAGGGTCAGGGCGAGAGCCAAAAAGTCCAAGAGCCAGAAGAACCAGAGAGCCAGGGCCGGGGGTCGAGGCAGGGCGATCATCGTCAACGGGTGGCTGCTGGCCTGAGCCACCTGGTTGGGATCGTCGTGCCCTGGACCGGATCGGTGGAGGCGCTTCCGCTCCCACGTCAGGACAATAGCAGCCAACTAGCACCTGCTGTCAGTAGCGTTGAGTAGCACTGTAGCACTGTAGCGATGTAGGCAAGCTCGTCGGGGCTTTATTGCGAGCGACAGCCGGCTCGAGAGCCAAGCCTTTGACTTGACTCTCTTGGATGTGCCTGTCGCCATCTGTCACCAATGGAATGCTGGTGCGGGCGAGGTGCGGGACGGGGGAACGGGGGACAGGTCGAGATCCCCGGTTCCTGACTGCAAACTTTGGCTCTTTCCCTTTTTCCCTTGTTTCCCTTCCCGCTCTGGTGCCCTGGTGCCCCGGTGCGTACGAAAGTCCTCGGCACACAGTACCTACCTGCTGTACTTGGCACCCGCTCGCTGCCCATTTGGGAGCACGGCGACGTCGCGTACCTGACTCGCATCTGTCTAGGTAGGTACCTACCTGCACCAATGGCTCGAACTATCAACGCCCACGGCCGGCATCACTCAGCCAAAAGAGGACCAGCAGACGAGAGAGATAAGTGAGAGAGTGTGTGCCTTTCCCGACAAAGTAGAAGTTGCCATGCCAAGTGTCGACCTGATGTAGACTGTGCCGAGTAAGTACAGTACCTAGCCATGGGTTCAGAGCAGGCAAATCACAGCTCAGAAACGGGTATGAATGGACCGAACATGCAACACCGGAGCAGCCAGCAGCCAGCAGCTGAGGCCAACCCACTCACGCGCAAGGGCCCCTTCACCCTCTCTACGACGTACGACGTACTCTTGTAGTTACTCCGTCCCCCCGTCCCCCCCTTGGTTTCGTCTCCTTCTCTCATCGTTCTCCCGCTTCCTTCTGGCACGAGTCAAACCACGCAGGGGGTCGCCGAGCGGAGAGATGACACTGGCTGCCAATAGTCTGCATCTCCGCCCCAGCGGTAATGGCAGGTAATGTTGGAGAAGGGCAGGGGTCCAGCCCAATGGAAGCCAAGGCCACCCACCCTGTTATCGGACCAAGAAGTTACTTCGTACGGAATCCTGAACTGTGCTGTGCTGTGCTGTGCTGTGCTGTGCTGTCCCAGGCAGAGCTTGAGAGCCCTCATCGGCCCCTGTAAACTTGCACCTCCAGTAGTAAACAGTAAAGGCAAAAACCGTTGTGGCGCCAGGCTCCCTCCAACCCTCTTCGCTCTAAACCGTCTAGGGACAGCCCAAGCGAGGTTCGGCAACGGTTTTTCAGCTCAGCTCTCGAAACAAAACACGGAGCAAAGACAAAGAGAGAAGGAAAAAATATTCAGCAATCCCTGCCGCCCACCAAATCGCTCGAGTTGGTCGAGCTGGCAAGCTGCGTTTCGCCCAAACCCGTCGTCTTGTCCCCCGCCCGACCGCCCCCCCTCTCCTCGTTACAGCTTCTCTCGTTATTCCGTACAGACTCTCTCGCTACAGGGTACGAAGTATGGATTATAGGGCTCGGGGTTCGGTGGCGAGGTGTCAAATGTCCCACTCCAGGTTAAGCAGGTACATGTGCTTGATGATGTCTAGGTATGTTGTCCGTCGGGCCCGTCACTGTACTCTACGGCGCCTCTGTGCCTATGTGCCCCTGCTTCTCAGCACATTCAGGCCCGTCCGCTACCTCAGCACCGAGTATCTGATGTTTCGGATGAGTGTACCTGCTGGACCAGCTCTCTACGCACAATCCACACTCTCATGTGTGACCAACTGTATATTCCCATCCCCGTCCTCGTACCCAGTGCCGTGCCGATACCTGGATAATAATACAAGGGCTATATAAGGGTTCTCTCATCCGTAGCAAGTCATCACAAACGGTAGGTAGGTTTTTGACTTCACCTGCTCCAGATTCCCATCCTCTCAATGCGCTGCTTGCTTGTTCACGCCCATGTGGCCTTCCAACTCTGTCTCGTCCCGTCCCGTTCCGCTCCTCGCCCGCGCCAACAATGTGCATTATGAGAGGCCTTATGAGAGTCGGCCACACAACCAACAAGAATAGAGAGAGGGGGAGAGAGAGAGCCGTGACGGGAGGCGGGAGGGAGGAAGGCAAAGATTTTTGACAAAAAAAAAAAGTCCCGCTTGCTACAAGTCCAACCAAGTCCACGTACGCCCCGGAGTTCCTCCCAATCCAATGCCAATGCCGAACGAAGAGGTTGTTTCCGTCGTGATGTTCTGTCGTTTGTCCATGTATCCATGTATCCTGTATCCGTCCATTGTCCCTTTCCCTCTCATCCCGTCTACATTGTGGCTACAGAGCCAGGTCGAAAATGAACCAAGTACCTGAATCAATCACCTTTCATACCACGCTCTGCCTAGAGATCTTCGTCCCCAAGCGCTGCACCTGCACCCAGCAGCTCCGAGAGATGAATATCGCCACTCTCGCCCGCGGCCCAACGCCGCCACGCTTCCTCGTATGCCAACTCCAAGTCGCTGACCCAGCGACGCGTGTTGAACAGCCCGCACTGCCACTTTGCGTCCCAAAGCAGTTTGCGCATCTCCGCTAAACGCCCATGCGCCTCTCCATAGCCATCATCCGTTATGTGGTAGCTGAGTCCGCCCGCGAGCCGTACCGCCTGCTGTTCGTACTCCATCTCGCTCCCTGCGATGAGCTCCGAAGCTGCTTGCTGGCCGGCTGGGCATTTGGGAAGAGCACCCCTCAATATTGATGCAGCCATACGGGAGCACATCTTGTACGGATACCGTGGAAGCGTCAACAGTGGCGTGCTTGACCACAATACGTCAGCTGCTGTGGTGTGCGCATTGCACTCAGGTGTGTCGAGGAAGATATCGCATACTCGGGCACGCGATATATGCTGACTCTTGGGGGCAACATCGGTGAAGATGAGGCGATTGGCAACCTCGGCACCTGCCCATGCCTTGGCTGTCCGCCTTAGGTTGCCTTCTCCGAGCTCAGGAAACCTCAGAAGCCAAAGAATTGCCTTGGGCACTTGAGCAAGAATGCGTAGCCAGGAGCGAAACGTCGTAGGCTCGATCTGGAGGCAAGTCAGCGACTAGTGAGGGTCGGGTTGATGAGAATAAGTCACTGACCTTGTAAAGCTGGTTGAAGTTTCCCATGATGATGACATTGTCTGGTAATGTCGGAAAAAGATCCTTGCGCATCTTCCATCGACGTCGCTGCTCCTCCTCCCAGGTCACTCGTCGCTCGCCCGCTTCACACGACTGAGCGTGATCGCAGCAGAAAAAGGTATCACGGCAAAAGATGATGTTCTCCGAGTACATCCAATCCTCCGCGCCTCCTTCGGTATCATCCCTGAAAACGTCTTCAATCTCAATATTGGATCGCCAGGGACGAAGCGTCTCGGGAGGGATTGCCGTACTATCCGCGAGAATGTAGTCGCACCATTCCGCGCCCAAGGTTCCTGCAAATCCCATGAAGGACATCTGTATCGGAGCTGCGCGGGCTGCAAATATCTCGTTCCGGGCACCCCTGGTGTAGCCGTTGAGATTGACCAGAATATGGATCTCGTCCCGAACAATCTGCTCAACCAGCTTATCAGATGGCCAACTGCTCACATCTCGAAACACTGGGGCTTCGCGCTCAATCTGTTGACGATGAACCGACCGATCGCTTGCCGTCGTGGCATAGCAAAACGCGCGAACACGCCGCGGATTATGAAATCCAAAGACAGATTGCATACTGCATCCATGTTAGCAAAGTTGAACAGGTGATTGGCTGGGGCATCCGATCTTACAGGTGCGCCAAGGGATGGTTATTGAAGTCTGACGACACGTATCCCACGTTGAGCTTGGGGTTAGGGGGCGAAGGCGGCGGGTATACCGTATCCGGGATCCAGGGTAGCCGAAGAGTTGAACAGGATATTCGAACCGCATTTCGCTGAGAGATGGTTCGGATGTACTTTGCAGAGAGAGGACACGTGAAGGTGTGGAAAGGGAGGACAGTGGGTGCAGACGGCACCGAGAGGTTGGGAGGGATACGCGGGCGAGAGTATCGTGAAGCCGTTTCGGAGCGGTGGACGTGACGATCGCGGTACCATCTCCATTGAATGGCTCGAGTGGTACGCTCCACGAGACGAACGACACGCGAGCCTTCCCATTGCTTGCCAGACCAGCCTTGTAGAGCTCTCTTCAGTTGGAACGAGCTTGTCGAGCAGTGAGGATACAACTGTTCCGCCAGAGCAGCAATCGCGCCGTTTTCAAGTATTCCGCGTCCCCATTGCGACGCTTCGTTCAGCTGCTTGCCGATAATGTGCACGACCCGGCTGGTAAGACCAGCCTCGCAGCCTGAAGATCGTGCATCAACCAACAACCCGCGTTCATCAACGTGCCACCGATCGTACTCCCCTCCTCCGAGGATGACACCGCCACGTCCTCTCCAGTCACAGACGGAATTAAGAGCTGTGAAGAGACCGCACACGGCCTCGGCAAAGTCTGGGTTGGAGCTCACAGCGCGTTTGTAGTAGTTGATTGCATCGCTAATGCGGCCCCTATCCTTTACCGCATTGGCCAAATTTGTCAACGCGATGTCAAAGGTACTGTCACATGAGACGGCCTGCTCGTACATCTGGATGGCCAAGTCTAGCTGGCCAATATCCTTGAGAAGACTGCCGAGATTTGTGTGCAGATGGACGTGCTTCGGGTCCAGCCGCAGTCCATAATGATAGTAAGCCAAAGCCAGGGCGAGGCCGCTGCCAGGAATGATGCCAGGAAAGTTTGGTTGGGAGAACATGTCGACATCCGCGACCTGAGAGCTTGGACTCGACTGCTGCACTCCCGCTAGAAGAATCCCGACATTGTTCGCCGTGGACGGGCTTTCCTGGAGCGATAAGGACAGATAGTAGAGTGTGAGGATGTCTTCCACACCTGAAGGTCGTCGAAGAGCGTCCGTTGTGGCGTTGCCGGTCGAGAGCGCATCCTGGAAGATTTTGGCCAATGACAACAATGAGTTGCTAGTCGTCTGTATCGCAGCACGCTTCGCGCTGTTCTCGATTATGTATCGAAGGCCGGGGAGATCCCCAGTTCCTCCAAACACCAGGTGTGCTGTATGTCGGGCTTTTTCGGGGGGTAGCAACAAGGGCCGGCGCGGACGGCTGTCTTGATCGCGTGTAGTAGGGCCAGGGCCAGCGGAGGAAAGGACAGTTCGAATGCGATGCACCAAATCACGAATGCTGGTCATTTGACGACCGACGCTTATCAATACCGCTTCTTCGAAAGCCTCGGATGCACCGCGGACTTCTTTGAGACTGTAGAGCATCGTTCCCTTGGCGTGGATCAAGGCGAGGATTCGTCCGTTTTCTGTTCCTGGTATGCCATAACCGCTCGATCCAAAGCCAGGAGCCTCCATGTCACTCGCCTGCGGTGCAGCCCGGAGGTGTTGCGTCTGTTTCAAGTCAGCAATTCGGAAACTGTGTGCTACTCTAGTCCCGGCGATACTCTCTCTCTCGGAGTTGCCAGTGGATATCCGGGCGGATTGAGCAGAGCCAGATGGCGCCAGCCTCAAGGCTCGCTGCACGTGGTCGATAATCTCGATGGCTTCTCTGCTTCGTTGTTTGTACAAAAGCCCGACGAGATGTTCGACAGCTTCTAGGTAGCTGGGCTGCACCTGGACGGCTTGAATCCAATGCTGTTCGGCCTCATCTTGGCGGTTGAGGCAGTATAATGCGGCAGCTTTATTTGTAATTGCCTCGACATGACTGCGACAGAGTCAGACACCACGGGAACGGCCACTTGACAGTTCACTTAGGACAGGTCTTTACCTCGAGTCAAGAGTAATGATCCTCGAGAACCATTCCAATGCCTCTTCGTATTGTTCCATCCCATAATGGAGGCATCCTCCAAGCAACATCCCATCGACCCAGTTCCAGCCGCTTTGTTCGCACAAGCTATTCAGCATCTCGAGGGAAGATTTCGCAATGGCAAAGATCGATGTCTTTGCCCCGGAGAAGGAATTGTTGAATGAGCCCAAGGAGGGTGAAAATATAGAATTGCCGATAAGGTAATTAGGGGCATAGTCTCGCTCGGGAAACCTGGCCAATACCCCCACTTCTGTAGTATCTATTGTCTTTAATGACGGTCGGGGAGGTTTGGGATATACTAGTAATTTCGTCGAGGAGCCAAGGCTGGAGTGGGATTTGCTCGAGCTTGATCTCCTTGATGTCTGGAGATAGTTGACGAGATCCATGTAGCTCCTATAAGCTTGAAACAGTACTTTTTCGCGGAAACCCTGCTGCGGTGCATATCCAGAGGGATGCGTGTGATTCTGTGAGTTTCTCACGTCGAAAACCATGGTTTCGCTGTTAGCGGGCGTTGGATGTGCTGGGCCCAAGGACATTTCATGTTCAAAAGAAGGGTTGAATTGCGGTCGAGGAACAAACTCTTGGATACGTTTAGGAGGCGCATGTCCAAACTCCTGGCGGATCGGCCCCGATATACTGGCTCTAGAATGTCGGATGGCATTTCCATGATGCCAAGGAGAAGGAATCGGCTGCATTGGTATCTGCCCAAGCGGCAGAGAGTCGTTCATGATTACTGGAGGCGGGCAGAAAGCGCGAACATTGTATTCGTTCGCCCTCATGAGCGGTTGATACAGGCTGGGAAACATACTTGAACTGTCGAGATAGGTAACCGATTGCGGATGATGCCCGGGAAGAGCGAAGCTTTGCGGATTCATTTGGAACGCAGATGGGTGTGTAATATCATTCGCAACTGGCCACGGCATGGACACCAAGTGGGGAGGCCTGGCATCATCATCGAGAGGAAGATTGCCTGGTGAAGAAGGCTGAAGACCACCGACCATGGTATGTCTACGAATCGGGAGCGCCGGAGGTGCTGTTGGAGGAAACCCATTCGATGTCACGGACCTGGGTAAGACCAAATGCTTCAGAGGCGGCGGGCCGTGAGAGAGGGGAGTTGGAGATCCATCGTACCCAGCATCGAGGGTCCCGTTCGGGGTCTTCCGACGGAGGTGGTAGTCGGGGTGAGGCCGATAGAGTGAAGCATCTGTGGGAGCGGGTGGCCGTCGTTGCGGTTGCGAGGTTCGGATAGGGAACGATCGCGGGTGCGATGACGAAGCACCCCGGGGATGACGATGGTTAGGGGCCGAAGGAATGTCGCGGCCTGGAAGAGGAGTGAAGCCATCGAGGCTTGATGACGGCGGAGTCACCGCGGGAGGGGGCATCTGGAGGAGAGGAAACATGACAACAGGGGGTATCTTGGAGAAAAAGCAAAAGCGAGGAACTCAAAGATGACAACGCTGGCAGATGATGGTCGTGCATGGCCTGCTGGTCGGAGAGCATGGCTGGAGAGGTGATCACTTGGAGACGAAGGCCGCAGTGGAAATACCGACGGGCATCTGGGGCGGACTGCGTGGGCGAGGACGATGCCAGCGCCGTAACCGTAACACAAAGGCCACTGAGGACGCGACGGGACTGCCCGTTCAGCCTGGCAGGCCGTGGTAGAGGATGATGCCGCTCAAGCACCAGGAGAGCGTCAAAGAAAGCGCCAGGCCGTCGTCGGATCTTGGATGAAGCAGCGTCGGGATATAGTAGTCGGTAGAGTGGAGCTCGAGTTTCGCGTCAACGGCGGGAGCTGGCCGCCATTCTCATCGAGGTGGGATCCGTCGTGCAAGGTGGTTTGGGTGGTACCTTAGGTAGATTAGTGGAGGTTGGAAGAGTGAATTAAAAGCCGGTAAGGTCCGTTCTGGAGAGTGAGGCGGCAAGGCGGGCAAGGCGGGCAAAGGCTCCACTCCGGGGGGACTCGTTCCAACTTGTGGCTGAGGTAATAATACGCCTACGTATTGTCTTGTGAGCTGCCCTGCAAATAAGATATCTGTACTGTACTCCGTACATACATACATACTCCGTAACCCGTACTTCAAGACACTCACGCACGGTACCGGCCCGGGACATTCATGCATATACTTGTATGCCGCGTCAACAGAACACCTCAGGCCAGTCAGAGCGGATATCATCACCGCCCGGAGCCAGGTCTCCATACTTGACGTAACCTTCAACAGCATCAC
Source organism: Rugonectria rugulosa (assembly GCA_023509875.1). NCBI lineage: Eukaryota > Fungi > Ascomycota > Sordariomycetes > Hypocreales > Nectriaceae > Rugonectria > Rugonectria rugulosa. The sequence goes on along the minus strand of JALNIO010000884.1, from coordinate 4,970 downwards.
AACTCCGTACGGGCATGACTGCCGGTCTGCCTTGTTGTCTCGCCGTGGCTTTGCTCACTTTCGATCATGCGCGCGTCCAGACCTCGTTAATAAACAGAGAGGGAGAAAAAAAAAAGAGGAGTTCGCCCGAGGCGGGATTCCGTGTGCAACAATGACCGGGCAAACAGGCATTCCTTGCGTCTCCACCATCAATTGTTCGGCGAGAGCCAATACGAAATCCGCGAGTTTGTGATTTCATAGAGCAAACAGTTAAATACACCTACATAGTATCTGAAAAGAAGAGCAATGCGTGTTTTTAGCATGTTGGCCGGATAAATGGACCTCGACGCTCATAGGGCGGCAATATGCCAGAGTGTCGCGGTGAGTAAAGGGCCATCCAATGAAGGGTTCTTCTTCCTTGCACAAAAATTGAAATAAACCACAGGGCAGTTTGGTAGATTTCAGAGTGTAGTCAAGGGGCGCGATATACTACTTCTCGAACATGCACGTTGGATCAATTGGACAGCAGGGCTTGAGACCAGGAGGTATTGCACTTCAATTTTTTCCGTTTTATCTAGAGCCAAGTCATTTACTCTTCGGGGACTATGACTCTTGTTAGTGACGGGCGCGAAATTTGCCGGGCAGTAGAGGGCGCTTACTGTCAATGTCACCATTGTCGATGGCCTCAATAATAGACTGAGGAGGCTTGCCATCAACCTGGCAGCCGACGCTGTAGGCAGTACCGAGAACCTCCTTCACGGTACCGCTCAGCTCCTTGGCAAAAGACTTGAAGCGCATCGTACGGGCAATCTCGATGATCTCGTCCAGGGAGACCGACTTGTTGTGCTTGATGTTCTTCTCCTTCTTGCGGTCACGCGGGGGCTCCTTCAAGGCCTTGATAATGAGGGACGAGGCGGTAGGGACGACAGAGACGGCGGCTTGACGGTTCTGGATGGTGAGCTTGACAGTTACGCGCAAGCCTTTCTATTTGATTTGTTAACGAGATCCCACCACAATCAGTTTGGTCTATGCGTACCCAGTCGCCAGTAGCCTTGGCAATGTCTTCTCCGACCTTCTTGGGAGAGAGACCCAGAGGTCCGATCTTGGGGGCGAGAGCAGAAGACGCACCAACCTCACCACCAGTGGCTCGGAGGTGGCTACTGGAAGTTAGTTTGGTTCTTTCGTAGCAGCTTGTTCACCTCGTTCACCACTGTCGCAACTTACATGACCTTGACCTCGTTGGGATCGAACTTGGGAGCTACCTCGCGTTAGAAAACTCAAGACGCGCGAATATGATTAAACTTACGCATTTTGAACGATGCTAGGGTCGGCAGAGGCTCGTGGTTTGCGTACCGGGAGAAGGATTCTGGAGGGGGATGAGA
>JALNIO010000883.1:0-21067 GCA_023509875.1 Rugonectria rugulosa | reverse complement strand
AAAAAAAAAAAAAAAAAAGAGAGACCAGAAAAAAAGCAATAACAAATCCTGCCCTGTCAGCGTGGCAGCCCTGTCAACCTTCTCGTGAATCGTGCCCCATACGGGACTTGAGGTTGGGTAGCTCCCGTGTTTGGCAGATGCCTCATCTACGTAGTATCAGTCTGTAACCGCCTAAGCAAGGAGAAAACAGAGCTAGATGTGCAGAGGCACTTTGGCGAGGCAAACGCAGGCTGCGACTCGACGACTCGCAACGACGGCTTCAACGAGAAGTCAGACATTCCGCCTCGGTGATTTTGGTTCGGGGGCTTCTGGACCGGCCCGGCCGTCAACCCAAAACCCCAAGTAAGGCACGCACGGGAGCGACGTTGGGCATCAACGGAAGATTCACGAGACGGACTGGACGCCGCTGCCTTACCTGATGCCCGTCCGGTGCTAAAACCGTCCGCTGGGTCACCCCGATGGGCCTTGCGACCACAGGGTGCAGCAGGGTGCAGCAGACTGCAGCAGACTGCAGCAGACTGCAGCAGCCCGCAGCCACTAGGACGCCTGGCGAGCTTCCTATTGCTCAGCAAGCCTCATCGTTATGGGTCGTGGGGTAAAAGAAGCCCAGCAAGAGGCGGTAGCTACATGCGGCGTCCGTAGTGAAGCGCTGTTGCAGCAAAGTTGCAGGTTCTGCAGTGCGCTTGCTTGGCCGAGCTGCCATCGCGGAGCAACCACAGCTAGTCGAGCTCGCATCGTTTGGAGAGCGCGGCTCGCACTGCTATGCCGCTCGCTTACTCCAGGTTCGCCATCTTGAGGCGGTTGTCCATGTCTTCTTCATGCGACAATGCGCGCCATGCAGCAGCGCTTCCTTCGCTTTGAATCCAGGTCCCTAAAAGAACCTCACACGTTCTCGTCTCCTCGCCGTCGCCGCGACCGTCGCCTCCGCCAAGGAAAGTCGCTTATCCAGTCAGTATCCCCAGACAGGACCCAGACCGATGAGGTAGTCTACAAATCCCAATACGGAGTACGTCTAACAGATCTGGCGGGGAGGAGACATGCGTCTTCGGATCTAACTTGCTGCGCTCCGCTCCAGCTTAAGATGGAGGAACCGAATGGGTACAGTGCAGTACTTGGGTACCCGTACTCTGTGCAGAGTCGCATATGTGTGTCTCACCTCACGCCCAGATTACAAGCAAAAGTGCGGATCGAGATCCCATTACTTCATGCCCGATGCTTAACTCATACACAGCCGTGTTCTTATTGTTGCCCTGGTCTCGTAGAATTTCTTCTGCCTTGCCTGTCAACCTGTGTCCATGATCCCTCTTTTGCCGATGCCCACATCGAAACTCCATATTATATCCGGAAGGCGCCATCTGCGGCGCAAACCTGAGGCACCATCCTGCATTCTCGCTGGAACAACTCTCGTCCACTCGGTCGGCTCACTAGAAAATTAAAAATAAGGCACGTCTCCTGCCTGAGGTTTCGTGTGCTCCTAGCCTACGGCTGATGGCTCTTGCTGACCACACCTTAAACTAAATGCCTCTTCCATCCCATCCCATCCCATCCCATGCACTCCATACTCCGTACCAACATCGCATCTCGACATGGTACCAATGGTCTGACTCTCGACTCTTCTCGCCAATCTGACGGACGCTTCTCCCTCCGTTCCTCCTATCCCATCGGCCTGAGTGGGTGGCGGGGGGCCAAAGGGAAAAATCTACCATGCGACATCCGCACACGCCCTCCAAAGCCCAACCACTAGGCTTCTCAACCTGACAATCACAGCTCCACTGTGCTTCATGGCCGCATAATAGGCGGCCATGGTGCTTCTCCCTTTTGAGCTCTTTGTTTTGTCGGTGTGTTTCTGCTCGGCCCCGTCACGCGTGCGCGTCCTCTCACTCTCTGTTCCTCTGGCAAGTCAGCTCTCTCTGGTCATCCATCTTCCCTGCTGGTCCGCTCGTACCCTGTGGACGGACCCTTGTGGTCACGACCGCGGCCCAAACAGAGAGCTCAGTGTGCGCCTCGATCCATGCTGGACCTGCCATCCAATGCATCGGCCTGTCTCTTCTCCCTTCGGATTATGATCCGGGAGGACCAGATTGGGTCAATGACGGCCGGCGCCGTCCAAAACGGCCCAAACACCGTTCACGGCCAATCACTCTGGTGAGGCGAGCAGCTATGCTGCTCCAAACTGCTGGGCTCTGCTGGGTCCAAGCCCATCTTGACATGCCCGTCTGCTTCCTAAACCGCCCGTCTGAGGAACCAGGACGTCCCGTTTGCCTTAAGCCGCAGCATCTTAAGCCAAATTAGGCTATGCCTTCACCAATGGCTGTGCCTCTCTTGGGAGCTCTCCTTGAGTCCATATTGTGTGGCTCACCAGGGCAGTACCACTGTATCACACCTTGAGACGGACCGCATTGGCGAGATACTGCCTTGACCGGCTCTTAATGGTCCTCTCGTCACCGCACTAGGGCTCGTTGCTCACCGTACCTAGATCCAACTTGATGCCCAACTGCCTCACCTTTCTCATTGTTCTCATTGGCGAGCATCAGCTCGCCGCCATTATGACTCTTCAGCTAAACCGCGATGTCGGACTGTTCGACCCCCACGACGGAGCCAAGCGTCGCTGGGCCAGCGCCCCTTTGATATTCCACGGTTTGCTTCTCATCGCCATTCAGACCCAGATGGGCTGAGAGTACATGACGAATCTTCAGCCTTCTACCCGGGAGACTCAAAACATTGGCATACGAAACATTCCGATCAAATATTGCCATGACGCAGTCCCGAAGCCCGAAATTCGTTCCTGATGCAGTAAGAGAAGCCTAGATCCTCGGTAGATTCAACCCTGATCCCGGGCGCCGGTTTCTGCCAACCCCAGCCTTTTCGAGGAGCTAGCAAGAAATTCCATGCGTCTAAGCTGACTTCCACTGAGGGATGCCATGCTACAGTTCTGTTAGTTGGGACTGCCCTGATGAATCATTCATGGCCTGGGAGTTGCCCTCAGATCCAAGGACCCTCTTGCGCACCGCGGGAGGAAACGGCGTCGCTCATGCTCTGGAGCCAGAGGATCCCAGATTTTCATGCCAAGAGGAAAATTATCAGCTCCGAATGTGCGGTCTGGGCATCCCTGACTAACACCAACTTCATCATCCCACGCTCGTGAAAGCAGCAGATTTTTCAGCATGAAGATCCACCTCTCTGGAGATTGCCATTTCAAATCACGAGTCTTGAGGTCAAACCAGCAAACTAGCCCTTGCCCTGTATCATGCGAGTTCACGAGAGCTATGGAGCGAACAAAGGCTGGGGGAATCCAGTGACGCTCTATTTTTGATGTTGTGCGGGATCTTGGAAGTACAGGTTCCCCACCAAGTTTTCTATGTTGCATCTGAAACTTGGACAGGTGCAGCAAATCCTGCTTTCGGCCACGTTCCCATTTGTAAACCCGTCGCAGGGGCTGCAAGATGGTTGAGGCGGTGCATCATCCGTCCAGTGAATGGGTGTCTTTACTTCGTATCAACCTTGAGCATGCCAAAAGTTCGGCATCTTGCGTTACGTCTCGGGTTCTACAAGTGCCGCTGTCAGAATCGTTCCCAAGACACAGAGTTGTGCTGTCACTTGTCTGATCACCTAGCCCTACATACAGAAACTCGGGGTTGTGTGAAGCAAGTGCTATTACAGACTGGCCCGATAAAGTGCATGTTGCGAGGCCAAGTGTAGACTTGAATTCGAGTTGATCTCCAAACCAACTATCCAAGCCACAGGGTCGACACAACAAATGGTCTTAATCCAGGACATGAAGGATCTGAAACAAGACACTATTGATTGGGTACGGAAACGTGCATTTGGCAAACATGCAACCTCGATATTCGCAAAGCAGCCATACGGTGCTGTGCATGGTCATGTCATGCACATGATCCGTTCAGATCCAGTTACACCTGCAAAGTCTCAACACTCTTGTGGCACAGAATAGGAACGAGAATTCAGTGTTGCGATCCTTGGCCGTTCCATTCTTGGAATCGCCGTCAGCCAACCCTGGACTCTTGGAATAGCGCAGGATGTCGGTTGTTATCGATATCCAGTTCAAGCGGTGAGGACGTTGTAGGTTGGGCAGCCATCGCTATGCCACATCCAGGGACCCGGGGCTGTGGTAAACTGGGAAAGAGGGATTTCAGCCACCCGATCTAGCATTGGAACATGATTCTGAAACCAGTGGCTTCGACGCTGAAGGCTGGGGTTTACGACTGTTATAGTCGATGAGACGGGGATATCCCCGACAAAGAAGCCGAAGAGGACGACAACCCGAGGTTCAGCCAACGTCACTGGGAGTGGAACAGCGATTCCAGGCTATTTGGAGCAACAGAGGATCTCGCTCCATGTTTCACGGTACGAGACGGTGATGTGGGGGAATAAACCGGAAGACCCGGGCGGGGGCTCCCTTTCTTCGTCCACTGCTCCTCCTCAGCTCTGTCTGATGCTGTTCTGTTACCATGGCACGCAACGAGAGGTTTGTCGGGTTCGTCCCAGAGTCTGGGCCAAGAAAGCAAAGCCTCGTCAGCTGTCAGCCGTCAGCTTAACTGGTGCGGTTTAAGACACCCACCACACTGCCATGACGGCCTCGCAACATGGCAACACTCGGACCTAGTTGTGGCCTGAGATCCATGTGTTTCAGCGATCTCTGAATGGGCGAGCTTCTACTGCAATAGAAGCGGTGGTATACCGCCACGACCGGCCCGGAAAAAATGGTGCCCTTGAATTGGACCATGGTCTCACACTATTGGGAAATAGCTGCATCGCGAACGCGCAACGATTCAGGATTGTGTCCAAAAAGCCTCACCTTGACTCTCGTTCTGTACTGCAGTTGGTGCAGAGCAGAGACGATACGGGTGGCGGGCAGTGCATCGACGTTACCGACCCAACAGTCGTTTGACGACCGTTTCCGACAAGTGTCGGTCAAGCACGCACACAGGGGTAGAAAGGCATACCCAACTCGTACAGCTCAGCTACCTGGATTTGGCCACTGGTGGATGGTCGCTCCGTCAGCGGTTCGTGCTCTTGCTCCTGACAACAGCGCAGCGATCGTTGGAATCAATGTGCTCATGGACTCGGTGCCCTGTTCACCAAAATGACGGTGGATGAGATGCGATTCGTCCGCTTTTGCTTCAGTGTTGGCCTGTCCACCCATTGTGACGCTATCTACAGCATCTGGTCCTCTCCTCCACATTCTCTGTATCCCTTCACTCTCACAGCTGCAAGCCTCTGCCTCATCTGCAGTGAGATCTCATCTGAAGCAATAGCATCAATCCACGTCGTAGATGAACCATTGCAGCTTCTCATTTCTCCCCCTCGAGTTGCTTAGCCCCTCCCTCAGTAACACGGGGGATAGTGGCAATAACGCAGTGCCTTTTCGGTAGATACATAACCAGTGCCGCATGTGAACCCCATGAACCGAGCATAGCGCTCGCTTTGCTTCTCAGCGCGGCTTTCACAGGGATGCTAGGCAAAATGCTGCAGGGCGTAAAATAAAGATTACGTGGTCACGACAATGAGGGAGGTGCTCATCGTGAGCGTAGAAGTATCCAGCCTCTCAACTCGCGTTGCGCTTTTCCAGCGTTTGACGAGAAACGATTCCGAGCATTTAAGAGCCAGCACGTAGGGGGGATGTTCTGGCACCCTCATCATCTGTATCCTCGTAGATTGGAAATGGTTGTGAATCTTGACAAGACTGCTCGCCATCATGAAGTTTGCCAACTTCCCCATACTTATACCGGCCTTTACTGCCCGCGTACGTTGCGAATCATCCCCAGCTTCACCTGTGCCTACCCACCTCCCTCTCCCTCTCCCTCCCCCTTTTCAAGTCCCATCAGGAGAAGGCGCGCACCTTTCGAGGACAACCCGCTCACACACAGGCCCCCGTAGATCTACATCGACGCGCCCCTGGCCATCACGGCCGACCTCCTCAACATCCCCTTCCTCTCCCGCGCCGGCACCATCGTCTCCGAGGCCGACTACCAGCCCGCGCTGAGCGCCACCTTTGTCCACGGGAGCGACTTCATCCGCCGCGACCCGGACGGCCAGGTGGTCCGGCTCGACGTGTCGAGCGTCGCCCGCGACGACTCGGGCGCGCTGCTGCGCTTCAGCTACAACGGCGTGGTGGGCATGATGGGCGACGAGGGGAAAGTCATACGCGGGGACCACAACGCTACGACGACTGGGTTTGGAAATGCCTGTGAGTCCTTATTATGCTGGTCCGGTGTATTCCCCTCTTTGCATTCGATTTCTAGACGATATTCCATGGCTACCCTGCAGATGTCATGGCAGTTGGATGTTGAAGTGCATCTCTTCATTTTACTCAAATTCCGACTAACTTCTATCACAAGTTGTGCAGGTCAGGTTCGAGACGGACAGCCCAGCGCTGAAACCGCTCGAGGATAAGCTCTACGTGGGATCTGGCCGTTTCATTGTTGAGACAGGACAGCCCGTCGTCGTGGAATACAAAATCAGCGAGGTAGCAGCTCCGTGCGGAGAAAAAGAAGAGGTGGGATGAGAGCAGTCATTGTCAATATAGGGGCAGAAATGATGATATTTGATTCGTTGACGACTTTTGTTCCTCGTCTAGATTTAATAAAAGAACGTATGTGTATGTGAGAATTGTCCATCCTAGATCGCAGACGCCGGCGACTACCGTCCTATTCCGAATTTTCACATCTTGCAACTGAATCCCATTGGTTTGGTAGAGGTTCCTAGTTTCCTGTGTGCAGTTTGCTTGTGCACTACGCCTGGTCACAAACGCGTTTCTCGCAACCAGCGATGCACACTCCGTAACGGGTTACGAAACGGAGAGACAGGAACAGGTGACCTGTGGTCCTCGTTGACACACCAGCAAGCATACTTGGTGCGGCACTGCTACACCGAAATGTGTTTATTGATTCATGCCGGCAAGCTGCAGAAGACGCTCGCCAGCACGGAGATTGGCATATTCGTACGCCTTGGACTCCGGCGGGAAAGTCCCGTTTGCCGCCCAGAGGTCAATCAGAGGCTGCATGGGCTCCAGCTCAGCGGGCTTGAGCATGTCAAGAGCCGTAGCGGTCAAGACAAAGTGTGAGAAGCAGCTGTTCAGCTGCTTCTCCAAGTTAAGGTGATAGAAGGGGTCGATGAAGTGAGCCCAATAGAGGTGGGCGTACACCCGGAACATCTGTCGGAAAATCATCTGACAAATCTCAACAAACTTGTCAGGAAACCCTGATCGCTTCCCAATCCACTCTGGCTCGCCAGGGTTCGTCAGCTGAGAGAGCGGAGTGGTAGTGATGGCAGAGTTGTGAGAATAAGAGACGCCAGAGGGATCAGTTGGGAAGATGTTGGTATCGTCAATCTTTCCAGAGATCCACCGTTGCATCAAAGTCATATACTCATAAGCAGGAACCTCGACGGGTTCTCTGCGATGGTTCAGCCAAGTGAAGGAGTGGTTTCTGGAGATATTCGTTATTATGGGAACATGTAGTGAATTGTTGAGGGACACTCACGCTCCGGCGGACATGCGGGGACAAGTCGCCGAGTTGCAAATTGACGTTCCGTCTTCCTCCTTTTCATGCAGAACACGAACAAAATTCCAGAGGTTGCGATAATGCTCGACGACTGATCTTATGGTTAGTGTTGGTGAGAGGAATGTGAGTTGAAGAACATACCTTGGTGCGCAATCCACTCGCCCTGCTCTACAGTCTTGGGCCGGGCACTTAGAGTCATAAAGTTACCCTTGACAATGTGCTTGCCATACTGAGCGTTTAGCCACAGTGGAAGAGGCCGAGGCAAGTGATAGGAAGCAATGATGTCGTCACCGCCGGCCATTACGCCGCTAGACTCGTCCATGCCGATGGTCTGAGCAAGAGAGGGCGAGTTGGGCAAAGGAGGGACTTTCGGGGCCAGGCTGGTAGACGATGACTGACTCCCCTGGGAAACATGCTCCTGAGGCTGAGGAGGGGGAGGAGGAGGCTGGCTGGCAGTAGACGAGGTCGGGCTCTTTGGTGGAGCAGATGGCTTGGCCGATCCGCCTCGAAATCGGGCGTTGCTAGATGGGTTGTCTCGTCAGTGGCGGGTCATGACTATGGGGGAGATGTGAGGTATTGTGATGATATGAATCTGTCCCCTAAAACGGCGCCTCTAACCCCATTGCGGCAGCATATTGTGCTGAAACAAACAACAGGCCAAACGCCCGCAGAGACGACCATGACCGATTGCTACAATAGCTCTAGGAAGTACATTTATCAGAACCTTCAAGCTTATACGCAAGCCGAGGTCAGACTAAGAGCAAGACAGATATTCATCTTCTTCTAGGGGACACTCTCGGGACCAAGTTGCAGCTTGTAGCGACAGTGAGACAAGAAGGGGGCCTATAGCGGCCCACCATGTCTTCTAAACATGTCTTGGGGGTTGGACCAAGCAGCCACAAGAGTTGACAAGTTGTTTGGAGGTTGTTGGGGAACTTGATAACCAAACAAGTCTTGTTCGCTCGTGCGGCCAGAAAGAGGCACGTCCTTAAGCCACGAATGCGGGCCAATTCGTGTTTGGCTAACAATTCAAGGAATGATTGATAGAGACTAATGGGTGCTCGTTGCACTTGCACGAGACCAGGCGTGGTGAGAGGGAATAGGTGAGGTTTGGTATCGTTGTTGCGGGTGACTGAAGAGGCGGTATCAAAGCGGACATTTTGAGACGTGCACACAAGGCTCGAAAAAGCACAAAGTAAACCAGCCCAAACCACAATGGCGCCCGTTGGTAAAGACAGAAATGGAGACTGAGAACGCCCAAGGCAGATACACCAAAGAAGAGATGACTTACATGCCGGAGAATAGGTTCGACATGGTCAACAAAGAGGCGGGGTGAGAAAGGCTGGAAGCGAGGGGTGAAGGGAGTCGAACAGCGCCGAATGTGGGATGGGCACCGGAGGAGGGAGGATCAAAACGACGCTCAAGCAAAAGGAAGACGAAGCTGAGAAACCGTATATGTCGCTCGACGGCTGAACGAGGCTGCAATCCGGGCGGCTGGCGATCTATCACGATGCCTATTCTCGAGAAAGGGGCTTTGAGAGGGCAAGAGAGATGTACGAAGTAGGAGATGGAGATGAAGCTCCAACGCGGCTCGCCCCAGCGCCTCGCCCCAGTGCCTCGCTGCCCCAGTTCGCTCCTTCCCTCTCCCCTGTCTGCTTGAACCTGACGCTGGTTTAGAGATACCTGAAGCGCGCTATTCTGCTTTAGGAGACATAAGCGAGCTCTTGCCGCCACTCTTCCGCCTGTCCTCCGCCTGGACCCCTTTCCGGTGGCGGACTCGTGCGAGTCGTGCAAACAAAAGTTGACAGGCCGTGGCTGGTGCGGTCTGCAAAATGGGGCTGGAGCTCCCTTCAGCCTCAGGCTCAGAAGTCCACTAGGAAAGGTGTGTGGTTTGCGAAAGCTGCATCAGACTGCGCGCGCTGAACAAAGCTTCGCGACCAGCTGCCCTTTCACACCCAAATTTGACACTAACCGCGCAACATCCTCTTGCATCGTGCCAGCGCACATCTCATCCTTTCCTCTGTCAAAACCATGTCTGATTCTGAAGACCCAATTGACCCTCTTGACGAGGGCGGCGATGACCTTTTCGGCGACGAGGGCGATGATGAGATCGCATCCCCCAAGGAACGCGTTCTAGAAGATGATGACCTCGCCTCTGACCCTGAAGGAGATACTTACGCGCGATATCGGGACGACAATGACGACCAGACGCAGCACGAGACCAAGGACAGGGTGGTGATGGCCGTTCAGACATATCGACACAGAATTCCCAAGCCCAAGGACGGCGCCGTAAGTATCGTTGAGTCTCATTCACAATATAGTGCTCACCAAGTTCTGCAGCTCCGTGTCCTGCGAGTCCCCAAGTTCGTAAAAATCATTCCCGAAGAGTACGACCCGGAACATTTCGTGCCCAGCGAATTCGACGTGGCCAACGCAAGGTCTCAGCAACCAAAACACGTCGCGCGAGTGCGCCGAGACCACGGTACCGGCGAACTCAAGAGCAACACCAACATATTTCGCTGGAGCGATGGCTCGCTGACGATATCCGTCGGCGGCGAACACTACGAAATCTCCAAAAAGGCCCTCGCCCCCCCTTCCGACAAACCCTACAATGAGCTCCATGATGGCCATTATTACGCTGCTGCTGCCGAGTTGAGTAGTAATCTTCTCATGACAGTTGGCCACATCACGGAGCAATACAATATTCGTCCCAACAAGGCTGTCGGCGACGACGCGCTGTCAATTCTTGCCGAAAGAATGGCCCTGGCGAGCAAGACATCGTCTGGAGGAGACATGATTATACGAACCACTCGCGACCCTGAGCTCCAGAAGAAGCAAGCCGAGATGGCCGAGAAGGAAAGGCTAAAGGCTCAACGACGACGCGAAAACGCCGCTGCTAGGGTGGACGGTGGATATGGTAGAACAAGTCGTGGAGGTCTTTCCATTGGCGATCTTGAAGGTGGAAGGCGAGGGTTCGGGTCTTCGCGCAAGCGTGGTGCCCCTGGATCTTCCAAACCCAAGCGACGTGGACCAGAATATGACTCTGATGATGATCTGGCCCCGGGAGTTGGTCGACAGGACGAATACGAGGAAGACGATTTCGTGGTTGGCAGCGACGAGGAGGAAGAGGTCGAAAGCGGAGGCGACGAAGACGACGATGATCTAATGGACGACGGGTATGACAAGCCGCGCTCAAAGAGGCAAAGAACCAAGGATCCCAATGACGACGAAGACGCTGAGGGCTCAGACGTCGAGCCTGAGGCTTCGGGGCGACACAGGCGACGCAATGTCATTGACGACGATGATGACTAGGTTGAGGCAACTCGAGCTGGTGGTACACATGTTCATGGGGGGTCAAGGGGGGTTGCTTAATGATTTTTCTGTACAACTATAATCAGTCAAAATATGCGGCTAGGCTTGCACGTTACACATTACACATTACTACGGCGTTCAGATCAGAATGAAGAATTTATTAGACAAGCAAATGCATGCATGTGTTTTATGGAAGTGCTTGATTTGTTGGCAGAGGGCACATGATGCGGTGGTGCAGAGGTGCAAGAGTGCGATCGATGTATGTGACCAATACCAGATTGCAAAACACCAAGAATCAACTGCTCGGAGAATCCTTGCACAATAAATTCCATTGATGTCGTATTGAATAATTCGAAGCGGTGATGGCAGCGGTGTTGGTATTGTGGCTGACCGCAAAGCCTCCCTTATCTGTTCCAGATTGGGTCATGATCTCATTTGATAATCACATGCTTAAGTTTAGCGTCCATATGTAGGCAACTCAGGCACTCGGCAGCTTGTTGAACGCGAGCTCCACGGCCCAACAACGACGGTTCAACACCCTCTTCACGCCGACAGCTTACCAAGCGTTCGATAGGACCACATAAACGTCTTGCATGTGGCCCGACGCCGCGCCTACAATGTCCTAGAAACGCGCGCTCTTCCCTTTGGCGCCCCCCGTCTCCCTTTTGCTGTCTTCGATGAGGCTTGTGATCGTCCCTCGGCAATCATGGGGGTAGCTGTGGCCGTCTGGGGTGTCGTGGTCGACGTTGCCCAGTTTTGGAAAAGGGTAAACTATCCCGTCGCTTTGGCCATCACCCTGGATATCTCGTCGTGTTCTGATGATGCTGTTACAGAAGCTCTGCAACTGGTACACCCGCAAGAGCCCCGTCGAGCTCTGGCTGGACCTCTTGCGCCACGCCGAGACGTTTGAGGAGTGGGAAGAGGCTGCCCTTCACTTGGACAATCTCCTTGGCCTTGATCTTTGGTATAAGAAACATCTCTTGGGAAATGATACGCCTCTGCTGACCATGACCCAGGCGCAATAACCCAACATCCAAGTACTACGATTGGCGCCTCATCAACGGACGACTCGATTCCCTTGCCACGGCCCGCGAACATGGCAACTTCCAACAGCTTGTCAACCTCCTACGGTCTGGACTAGTCCGAAACCTTGGTAACATCACTGCGCCGAGACTATATAATCGCTCCTTTGCCGGCACGAAATATCTTATTGAAGAGTACATTACGCAAGTCGCCGAGTCTGTCGAAGACATCCGCCTGATTCCGACCAGCCCTTCCTCCACTGGCCACGGCAACGGCATATCCCTAACGAATCAGATGAAGCTCGACTGCATACATGATACGAGACAAGCATTTGGAAGAAGCACTCTTGTTCTGCAGGGCGGTGCAATATTTGGCATGTGCCACCTCGGTGTTGTCAAGGCTCTATTTCTTCGTGGACTCCTCCCTCGCATCATCACTGGCACTGCAACTGGGGCTCTCATTGCAGCTCTCGTCGCGATTCATACCGAAGAAGAGCTTCCGGCGGTGCTGAGTGGTGATGGTATAGACCTGACTGCTTTCTCGCCAAAGAATGGGACCGAGCGCTCAAACGGCCAGACGACGAGGTCGCGGTGGGAAACCCTGCTGCGTAGGGTCCGTCGTTTCTCCCGCGAAGGATATTTCCTGGATGTGACCGTTCTGGAAGAATGTGTAAGGGCCAACGTTGGTGACTTGACCTTTGAGGAAGCCTACAATCGCAGCAAGAGGGTCTTGAATATCACAGTCGCGACAGAAGGCCAGGGTGGTGTTCCAACGCTGCTCAACTACTTGACTGCTCCCAACGTCGTAAGTTACTCTTTGATAGTATTGCTCTGCGTATCAAGACTTACTCTGTCAGTTAATTTGGACTGCCGCTGTGGCATCAAACGCCTCTTCCCCTGCCCTCTATGGGCGACGCAAAACAACCATGCTTTGCAAGGACGCCCACGGAAATATTACGCCCTGGGCACCAGCGAATACCATTGATTTCCGGCATTGGACTCACACGTCATATTCTGACCGCGACTCGCCACTTCGACGCATTGCCGAGCTATTTAACGTCAATCATTTCATCGTCAGTCAGGCCAGGCCGTACCTGATCCCTTTCATCCAGTCTGATATGCATGGCCCGGCCTTGGTTGAAGCTCGAGGTAAGACTACGCAAGTGTCGGCATTTCTTGTAAGGATGGTTGGGTTGGAAATTCGACATCGGCTGCGCCAACTGGACACCTTGCGATTGCTACCATCAGGCATCCGACGATTCTTGGTTGATGAGCAGGTCCCAGCTGCATCAATGATGCTCGTTCCCGAAGTAACTGCAGGGGATTTCGTACGGCTTTTGGAGACTCCTACGCGCGAAACCCTCAACTATTGGGTATTGAGAGGAGAAAGAAGTGTTTGGCCTGCGATCGCTGCGTTGAGGATTCGTTGCGCTGTCGAGAATGAATTGGATAGGTCGTATCAAGTGGTGAGAAAGCTCAAGGCTCCTGGACTACGACGAAAAGGCAGCATGGCTGCAACGACGGATGCTGAAAGGAGAGAGCGGGAGCGTACGAATACGTTTGGAAGCTCGTTTGCAATCGAGGGCGGGAATTGAGCAACAATATTGATAAGTATGGATACCTAAACAAGACGAGAAGGATAAGTGAAGCATGAGCAATATCAGAATACGAGCATCATGTTATGCTGGCAGATGGAAGTAATTGGTAGAGAATCAAAGCCTTTTAATCCATCAGATGAGGCATGCACGTGGTGTGACCCAGGTGCCCAGCATAAGCTCCCTTGGAGAGCATCCAAATGAATAGACATTGGCATAATCAAGGCTCGTCATTGTTGAGGATTGCTTTTGGTCGTGAGTCGGTTATGAAAGCCTGGTGCATGTTGATTTCTATGCGGCCAAGTGTTCTTGTTCATAGTCTGTTGCGTTCACGAGAACAAGGGGGATGGCTACAGCCTCGTTGTCAACTTGGGCGTCAACTCGTAAGGAACAGAACAGAACAGACGAATACACTCGATCAAAGGCCTATATTGAGAAATATCACAATGGATTTTTCGTTTGTCTATCTTTCTCTTATTTCGTCTATCCTATTACTCTGGACGACCCTCCATTGGCAGCTTTCTTAGACGACAAGGGAACTCATAAGCAACCATGGCGGCTCTGTATCAGATACACACCAAGGTCATACCCCCCACGGAAGAACACCTCTGTACCTTTATATGCCTCCATGACTGCGTATCCTCGGGCCAGCGACTCTGTGCCCAGATGTTCAAGGCGTTGGACTCGGCCCAGCTGAACCACGTGTTTCCTCACGCCCGTTTCGTCTTCCCGGAGGCGCCGTTTCTCACCACGGCACACAAAGGAAGGCAGTTTCTGAGCTGGTTCTCGACTGTTTGCTTGGATCTGCCGTCCCAAAGGGCGCCCGGGGGGGAGTGGCAGCGCATCTCCGACATTGTTGACTCTCTCTCGGGCCTCGTGGAAGAAGAGTCTGAGCGGATCGGCCGCCGCAGGACTTTTCTTGTAGGGTTGGGCATGGGTTGCTCCGTGGGCATGGCTCTTCTGTTGAAGACGGAGGAGCCGTTGGCTGGCTTCTTCGGGATGGGCGGATGGGCTCCCTACGTGGACGACGTCACTGCCGTTGCTGCCAGAGGGGAGCTCGATCAGGCTGAGACTGTCCCTGCGATGCCTGGGCCTGTATTTGATGACTTTTCCGGGAACGCGTTTAACGGCTACACTGACATGCTAGGGGACGACTACGTCGATGATCTCTTCGGCGAAGGCTCTCTAGAATGGCAAGAAAGCGAGCCAACATTTACGGAATCTACACCTATACCAACCGTCCCTTCCACCACCGCACTCTCCCAGACGCCCTTCTCAAGGCTCCTCCGCGTCAGAAACTTTCTCCGCGCCCTCTCCGGCACCGCAGACGCCGCGGGGCCGAGCCAGACAGCCGTCACGACGCCCATGATGCTCGTCCACGCCACCGACGACGCGGCCGTGAACCTCTCCCACGGCACCGCAGCGCTGAAGCTGTTCAAGAGCTTGGGCTTCAACCCCAGGCTGGTAGCCATCGAGCACAGCGGCAGCGACGGCGGAGGCGAGCACGGTGTGACGGGGAAACAGCTTCGTTTGCTGCTCGGGTTCCTGAGAGACAGCGGCGGCGTGCCGTTTGCGATGAAGGAGATTCTCATCGAGCAGTTCAACGACTTGTTCTAGTTTACGGACATTGACGAGTTGCCGTTTTTGGAAAAACGCACAGCACAGGATGTATACGGACTTACGACTGGGAAGGGTTTTTCCTATCTTGTTGTTTTTTCTGATAGACGGGTGTGACGACGGCTTACAGACGAGTCTAGAACACTCGACTGTCAGAGCTGGGAATCGACAGGGACAAGGGATAGGAAACAAGGATAGGTTTCCTTGCATTCTGAGGCTTGGCAGACTCAGAACTCACATGCTCGTAGGAGTTATCCTGTAGGTACGTCGGGAGATGGCTCACGGCACGCTCGATGGGCATCTCTTCTCACCACGAACCAACCACCACAGCTTTTTTGCCCTACTTTTTCCCCCCTGCGAGATACCTCAACCTATGATCGAAAACGAGGCGAGAGACTGGAATGAAAGCCTCACACGTCCATGGTGGAAAAGGGGCTGTCCTCAGCGAACCAAGTCCATCTCATTGGGGACCTAACGCGATCTCCGAGACATGCACATTCGACACGAGGGTTTAAGCGCCGCCCTGTTTTTTGGGTGGTGTTTTCGGATAAATACCCTTGGACCTGGGGGTATAAATATAAACTTATTATTTGCTTTTTATTCTTTTCTGTTTCTCTTACGTAGCGATATGAAGAAAAGTGCATCACATGCAGAGATTAATCATGCCCAATGGGATGACTTCCAGCCTCATGAAGAGAAGTTGTCCACCCCGAGGACGAAGTCTGGATGGGATTCCACGAGACGGACTTGGCCTGCTGGCTCCCGCTCGTCACACAAGAGGAGCAGCATCAGGTGGACGTCCTTGCGTACCGTCTGCGTCTGTACAATTACTCTGTAGAAAGAGGTGTATGCATCTCGAGCATTTCGTTCCAAGGCCAGCAAGCTGCATTCCACGATTGGAATTTCTCGGCATATACGTACCGACCACGTAATCGCATGGATCCCCTTCTGAATTGACCAACCAGACACCCGATCTTGTCAAAAAAATAGAAGCAATGCACGGCACCGTACGAAAGGGTTGCGTCGCTCATCGGGGGGGCCAAGTTCTCCAAGCTTCCCTACCACGTAAGTTGGGCAAAATGCACATGCAGGAGTTCCTCAGCGAGTATCAGGTCACCGCCACGGGCCCAGGTTCCGAAGCTGGGGTTGGCTGGGGTAAATGGATATAGCGGGGAGATGCACTGACACACCAGTCAACTACCTGGAGTAATGGGGGGGAGCTGCCCTGTAAGTCCTCAGTCTTAGGTTCTTAGGTAGGTACCTTATTACTCCGTGCTATGGTTCGGGTCCGACTTGGGTTCATCATCGCCGAAGCAGAGAAACTGCTCGAACACGGCGACACCTCTGGATCCGTTTCAATTGCAAAGCAAGTGTACATGCTACCTTGCATTTGCTTCAATGTCCAGCGACACGGCCAAGAAGACACAACGTGGCATTGCATGGACGCACCTGGCCCTCCAACCGTCCAACCCTCCCTGGCATCGATCGATCGAGCACACACACACGCTGCTTACCCGAATAATGTGCAGCGCAACCCATTCTGCTAACTGGCGAAAGTAGAGTTATAACTGACGCCCAATCGGAGCGATGCGGAGAGAACAGGCGCTCTCTCGATCCAGCTCCCTTGCATCGCAAAGTGCAATCAGGGCTAGCCGTGATAAACGTATTCCCGTTCCAAGTTCCGGGCATCCCGGAGCCCTCCAAGTCGCCGCAAATGTGAGAGCCCGCCCCGAACCAGCTACGAAAATACTCTTCGACTCCTCCGAGGAGAAGGAGAGAAGGAGAGAAGGAGAAAAGGTCGGTGGTGTGGGACAACGGCGGGTTCGTCTGACCTGAAACACCATGCACGACTGTGAGTGGCGACCGTTGTGAAATAGGTCACCCGCCATCCTCCTTACCAGACGACTACTTGTACTTGTACGTGTGTAGTCGATACAAACGTTAGCAGTTTCCGCCCTAAAGGGCTGAGCGAGGAATGACGACAATCCTGAAGGGGGGGGCCGACCCATGGGGCGTTTCGGCTGCAATCGCCGTAGCATTGGGCAAAGTGTCAACCAATCCCCGGCATGTTCTGTTGCAATTGAAAATCGACGAGGAAAGACAAAACAGAGAACACCCGGGCCTGGTGAGGAAAGGGGTGACGACGCCAATTGATCCGTCCTTTCGACATGCGTGTTGTGTTGTCCAACTTTTGCTCTATCCTCATACTATGCTGACGTCTATAATAAGCAGACTAAAAAGTCGGAAGGCTAGGTACAGCTCCATCATATCAGCTGGTCAGGACTTTGAAACAGGCCTAGCCATGCTTCGTAGGTGCAGGCGAAGGCGAGTCCTGTGTGCTGGCTGATATCGGGACAGCCGCAGGCACAGCGCCCAGAAGAGTCTAGTCGTTGGCTGCTTGATCCTCTGTCCGGGCGAGCAAGCTTTCGATATCTTGATAGTTGCAGGCGTCCGATATGTGTCAAGGCCATCACACATCCCTTCCTACCGGATAGCAGTGTCTTCTCGCATACATCCCATTATCTTAGCATTGTTGACTCGGTGGTTCAGTCAGACAAGAGTCCCATCCCTGCCGCGTAATACACGATGCCACATAAGGAGCAATGTGCATCTGGGCTTGCATCGCAGGTGTAACACGGCCATCGACGATGCCACCTCACGCCCCATTGACCAGTTCCGAATTTGTCTGCTTTGTCATACGGCCAACTACCAGAAGAAGCAGGTGTGGTGATACCAATTGCTCTTTGGGTACCGTACAGCTATCGGAGGAGCAGTATCAAAGTAGACGCTAGATTGAGCCCAGAAGTGAGGCGAGCGACGACGAGGACGACGTAATAAGATGCTAGAGTCTAGGACTTTTACATCCGGAACCAGAGCTGCAAAGGTGGCACCACTTGTTCGGCTCGAGGCAAGGGAAGAAACAGAATTGTACCTGTCACATAAGACAAGACGAAACAAACCCGTACAATTCAATCCATCCATCGTTGACTAATCAGCGAGCAGTCGTGGCGGATGCGAGCTTGGTTTTCGGGCCGGTGGTCGAGAGAGTCGGATAACAATGTGCCGCCCGTTGATAGCCCGTCAAGCACCTTTGGACAGCCACCCAATCGGGCACGGCATTCATCCAGGACTTACACTTTTGTAATGGTCAAGAACAACATCCATATCAGGCGTGTGATGGATGACCTCGTCGAACCCCGTGCCGTCTGGATAACCGATAACCTTGAAGATAAAGAAAAAAAGGTCCCCTACTCAGCTATTCGCGATACGTCATTGGCAGGCGGGTGACGCAGGGTCTGCTTCTGGATGGCTGGGCCCCTCCTTCTATGCGAGTGATGCCAGCCTGAAATAGTGTGCAGTGCGAAGTGATGGATGCGCCGAGATCGGGGTCTCTATCAAAGCGCCTGTTGACGCCTCTCAGGGCCTGGTGAGAAAACGTTCTGACGGGATGGTGTAATAGGTACCATTGCACGCCATGATTGCGGGGAGGGGGGGAGTGCGTGTGTGCGTGTGTGCGTGTATGTGGTGCCTTCTTGTCTCTCGCATGTGCTGGCAGAGCGAACCGGGAATCCTCGCCTAACCCCACAGTCGAGGTGGCACCCAATAGAACCCGACTCTTGACAGGTACGACGCACCTTTCTTCCCGTGTCTCTACCTTACTGCGCGGTTGCGGAGGAGTAGGCTGTTAGAGAACGTTACTGCGCGATCGCGCCCTTTCCTTTTCTTTTCCCACCTACTTTTTAGAATACAAGTATCCGACCGCCAACAGCCTGTTCCTCTTTCTGAGCAGGTACCTCACCTTAGTGTCTTGTGATAGGTACCTCCGTATATCGTCGTTATAAAGCTCCCCCCTCCTCCCTGGTTCTCACTCCGTCTTCCCTCCTCCCTTCACATACCTATCCAGCTATTTCTTAATTATATCTTTATCCTTCCTCCCCCAGAATCATCATAGTTGCCTACCCGGGTATTCAAGTATTACTCACAAGATACTATATTCATACCATCCTCCATCTCTCAGTTCTTGTGCGCCATCCATCTGCGGTTCCTCCCAGGTTGGCACATGTTGCACTTGATGCAACCACTGCTCACTACTACCTGTCTGATAAGAGGCTGCTCCAAACCACCACTTGCTCCTCCTTCAAGACGACCTCCCGACCAGCCTCTAATTCCCAATCCACCACAAACTTGAATTCCATCACTGAGCCAAACGTTGCTTCTCTTACAACGTCCCATGTAAGTGTCGACATCAATCTCGTTCCCCCATCTCTCTCCAGTGAGCATGGAGACTTACAGATCCAAGCCACAAGTACAGTCTTTTGCTACACCATCTCACCGTCAGCACTATGAGCGGCAACCAAGGGTTTGACGCCGTCTCCCCCTTTCGCGTTCACGCCTCTTCCGGGATGCCTCGGTACGAGACTGCGAATGAGCCCGCTCCTCAGCTTGGCCACGTCTCTTCGGAGTCGGCCGCTGCCGGTGCTCCTCGACCCACCACAGGCAACGTGGCGCCTGATGATGCCTCGACGGTCCGGGCTCCGTCCACCGAGACTGAGGATACCGTTGGGGCCGACTTTGAGCATATCGACTCCGATGTCGCCACTCATCCGGCCCCATCCGGACCCGGCTCGCAGGCCGACTCCACCCCGGCCGATACAATAGCCCTCTCCCCGGGCGAGGGTTCCCCATCCGCCGCCGCCGGCCAGCTCACCTTGAGCAACCTGCACATGCATGAACTCATGAGCAGGCCTCCCAATCCCATCCTGCTCTTCAGCCAGGACCCGAGCCCCGATCCCAGCACCGCCCTGTACATGGAGCGCGGCTCGGAGCGCAGCCCAACCATTGCAGATGACTGGCTCATGCCCGTCACTGACGATTCCCAGCCGACAGAAATGTTTGGCATTGGCTACTGGGCCGACATTGCTTGCCCTCTTTCCCTCTAAATGATTTTCCTGTCTTCTTTCTCTTAATGACACGGTGTTTCTGGGGTTGGGGAATCGGCGCAATCAAATGAACAGACTGCAAGATAATTTTCTGTTACACCCTTGGGCGATCATGATAGGTACCTAGATGTAATAAGCATCGTCATGTCTCAGTTATCATTGACCATAACCCACCACGATAGAAATTGTGACTGAGGGCTTTCGTTTATTTCTTTTAAGGCATTATTAATGTTTTGTTTCTCATGTTGCGCATAGGGCTGCCTTGTCCTCTGTCCTTGTGATAGATGATAAAAACAGAAGGGTTGCTGCATTGTCAGATCTCTTTGATTACCTAGGTACGGAGTTTACGTGTATGACCTGTCACGCGAGGAAAGGGGAGCGAGATTTTTCGTATTTTGCCATCATTTATCAGGGTACCATAGTCGACACATGGAAATGACATCTTTACACAAGGTACACGCCGTACTTGTATCCTGCAGCCCTTTACCCCCTCTCCTCAATTCTCGCAGTGCAATACGAAAAGAAAAATGCATTGTCTTGACTCGAATGATCGACATTACCCGGAGCATCCCTCCCCACCCTCGAGGTCGGGAATTACAAGTAACTTACGGAGTACTCGTTGTCGCAGATAGAAAGACAACAAGTCAAGGTGACAAGGTAACCAAGTGACAAAGTGAGAAGTCAAGAAGGGGGGGAGGTGTCATCCCATGTTTAATCCATCCCTTGCCTTGCCCTTTTTTTTCTCCGTCTGGATAAACAAACGAATACTACGAGTACGTACTGTATTACACAACAGCGACGACCCGAACGGCCCTGTCCCTGGCCCGCATCTCGCGTTGTTTTGTTTTTTTGCAAAGAATCAAAGATAATTTCATCTCCCGCTTTTGCCGGCTTAGCCCTGCCGGGTTCCCTCCCTTCCCCCCCTTTACTATTTATTCTCTTGCTTTTCACTCATACGTTGTGTTTTTCGTCCGGGGGGAGGGGGCTCAAAGTGGGAATATCCCTTGGGTCCGGCTGATGGTTCTCTTCCCGCTTTTCATTTCCCGAAAAAAAAAAAA
>JALNIO010000869.1:138296-211941 GCA_023509875.1 Rugonectria rugulosa | reverse complement strand
CGCCTTGAGTGCCTAGGTATGTAACGTTGGAGTGCTACCATTGAAGTTGACGCCATTTCAATGAGTAGATCAATGCCTTTTCTGCGTTGTTTAAAGACAGTCGCAAGCCCGCGATGTGATCCACGTATTTAAACCAGAAACCCCGCGCGTTCAGTCCTCTCTTGACAAGCCCAGAGATACAGTCTTTCAAGATGAGAACCGATGAGACGGAAAAGCAAACCGTGAAGCGGTCTTTTCGATCCTTCATTTGGGATACAGACACGCATCTCAAAACGCCGGAGGAACGCAAACTCCTCCGCAAACTGGACTGGTCCATTCTCACCATCGGCTGTCTGGGCTTCTTCATGAAATATCTCGACCAAGGCAATCTCGCGAATGCCTATGTGTCTGGAATGCAAGAAGACCTAGGCATGTATGGAAATGAGTACACTTATGCCGGGACGGCGTATACCTGCGCGTACGCCGTGATGCAGATTCCGAGTACACTGATTGTCCAGAAGATTCGGCCAAGTCTATGGCTCACCTTTATGGAAGTTGCTTGGGTAAGCCCTCTCAAGTCTTCCCTTGTAATCCCCCCTACAGCAGTATCTTATTTGATATCTAGGGTGTTTTCACATTCGCGCAAGCTGGGACTCGCAACGTCGCGCAGCTCTACGTCTTTCGCTTCTTTGTCGGCTTCTTCGAGAGTTCATTCTTCCCTGTCCTCTTGTATGTGCTGGGCAGCTGGTATACGAAAACAGAACTGGCCAAGCGGACTGCTATATTCCACATGACGGCACCGCTTGGATCAGCCTTTGGTGGCTACTTGCAAGCTGCGGTATATGAGAATTTGAATGGCGTACATGGGTTGTCGGGCTGGCGATGGCTCTACATTGTGTGCGGCGTACGTATGAACTCTTTTGACTCGCTTTTGTTCTTTAAGCTTACCTTAAACACTGTAGTGCATGACGATACCCGTTGGATTGGCGACATTTCTCATCCTTCCAGACACGCCTTATACTACACGATCACGATTCTTGTCCTCTCAGGAATGCGAGTTGGCAGTTGAAAGAGTCCAAAAAGCAGGCAAAGCAAAACCAGCAGGCGTCAACTTCCAAGCCTTCAAGCGTGTTCTGACTAGGTGGCGTTGGTACGCATTCGTGTTCGCCTATGTTGTAAGCTCTCCCATCTCGCCCTGTCTGGGATATTTATGCTCATAGCTACAAGGTTTATGGCGAGTCATGCCAGTCAAACGGCTACTTTTCCATCTGGCTCAAGGCGGAGAACTTTTCCGTTGTCGATCGAAACGTGATTCCGACAGGGTCCAAGTTGATTAGTGCCTTTTGCATTGTGCTCTGGGGGTTCTTGTCCGATTATACAGGAAGCAGGTTTGCTTTGATCCTTGGTCCATTAGTAAGTATTGAAGTAGTTATCCTCTCTTGGTCACACATGAATCTGACTTGGAGCTAGATTCTCACCCTTCTACCGAACGGGATATTGGCAGCCTGGCCATCCAGTATTCCTCTGAAGGAGTTTGCATTCTTGACGAGCAGCTTGCATCTTGTAACAGCCATATTGTGAGTCTAGACACTTGGACCCTCGACTCTGAACCGTGTCTTACATGAGGTATAGCTACACATGGGCAAATGAAGTTTGCGCCGGAGACAATGAAGAGCGTGCTCTGGTCATCAGCAGTATGAACGGGATGCAATATGCTGTGGATGCTTGGCTTCCGATTCTTATTTTCCCACAGACAATGGCACCGGATTTCCGTGAGTCCGTCCTTGTACTTGCTCTCAAGCTGTGCTTCTATCATCGCCGGGAGTTTTGGTCTAACTAACAGATTTAGGATACGGGTTCCCCTCTACATTTGGGTTTGTCATCGTAGCGATAATCGCCGTTATTATAATCAGACTTCTGGTGCTGCGAGAAAAGAGGAAAGGGCAGAATACAGAAGTCACAGTCCCCGATGGACAAGCGGTGGAAGAAGAGCTGGTGTCTCAGGAGTCTCTTAAGGACAAGAGCTCTCAAGCAGAAAAGGAGGTGAAGGTGACTCCTCCGACCAAGGAGATTGAAGTTTAACACTACTTTTGTCATTGCCTGAAACTGGTGGCACGGGCAAAACGAATACTAGGAAGTACGATATAGTTCTAGCACTGTTTAAAAGTAATAAATAGCAACCTCAGTTTACTCGTCTTCAACATATCACTGACATGAATCCATCCACAAACATGATACAAGATCAAGAGGTCGTTTATTCTCGACCTAAAGTCTAGCATCGCCCATAGTCTATCGTCAATATATATAAAAAATAATCGCTCCTGCACTCCCTGCACAGATGCAGCACTCAACACACCTAATCAACTCTTCAAATCACACCGCAGCAGCATCCTTGACCACAAACACAACCCTGCCCCCATCCTTCTTGTCCCACTCGCTCTCCACGTCCTCCAGCCTCGCCGCGCGAACCCCTTCCTCCTTGACCCCCACCAGCACCTGGAGCATCCCCGGCACCTCGGGAGGGTACTCCCGGACGCTCCACGCCCCCGGGCCGGAGCCCCGGATCGTCACGTCCCGCTTCCGCAGCGCCGCCGACGCGACCGAGCCAAAGTTGCCCGCCACGGACCCGATGCACACCCAGGTGATGGGGTTGGTGGCCTTGAGCGTCGAGCGCGACGTGAAGAAGTTTGTAAAGTAGGGCCCGTAGAGGTAGTCGAGCACCACGTCGGCGTCGGCGGCGCGACTAAAGTCTGTCGACTCCGGGTCGTCGTGGAGGACGATGGTCTCGTCAAGGTCGAGGGCCTTCAGGGCGGCCTCGTTTCTGGCGGCGCCGACGATGCGGGTGGCGCCCATGAGCTTGGCGACTTTGATGGCCAGCTTGCCGCTCATGCTGGTTGCGCCGAGGATGAAACAGGTCCACGGCTTGGGGGGCTGGTCGCTCTTCAAAAAGTCGACCCTCTTGCGCAGGGCCATCCAGCTGCTCATGACGGGGTTCAGCAACCCGGCAGCCTGCACGGGATCGACGCCGGCGGGCAGCTCAACGACGCCGGCCTTGGGCACGTTGACAATCTCGGCAAAGGAGCCGCTGTTGGCCAGCGAAGCAAAATAGACGAGCTTTCCCGTCTGGACATCAACGCCGACGCCGTCGATGCCAGGTGTGTGCGGCAGCGTGGTGGAGGTGTAGTGATTGCCTTCGGCGCGGCTGCGGGTGACTTGGTGAAGACCCGCGGCGACGACCCGGATCTGGACTTCGGACTCGTCGACGGGAGCGGCGGGGGATGGGACCTGGACGGCCTTGGGGGCAGAGCCCCATTCAAAGATTTGTGCTGCAAGCATGCCCATGATGTTGAGATGGAATGGGCAAGAATGTGATTGTTGGAGAAAGGTGTATTGGCTGTAGACAATGTGGAAGCTGGAGGCTTGAATGGTGTTGATGATGGTTCAATTCCCTTGGCAATGTCGGGGAATGCCCTTAGCTTTATACACATTGCATCTTGATGGCTGCCTACTCAGGCCATCGTCATGTTTGCGTCTCAAGCGTATATTTAGACCGGTCCGGGGTTTATTGTATAGCATCGTCGCCCTACGATGTGTGTTGAGCTCCAATGGGGTCCCAGCTGAATGGGAGAGGATTCGAGCGGACTTTCCGCAGCGTGGGAAAAGTCCGATGCACTAAAAGTCGGAGCTGACAGCACTGTCTCAGGCGATAGACGGGCTTTATCGGCGTGTTGCCAGTTGCTGGCACTCTGTAGCGGCGTTTCCGGCATAAAAGCTCTCCTGTTCCCATTTCCTTGCTATATCAGTGCTATTTTTGATTGCGATCCTTTCTGTATGGGATTGAGTATCAACTTCCTATCAAAGTCCATGTCCGATATCAACGGCGACCACGAACTGCCCGACTGTGACAATTAATCCCTGCGACAGGGGTTTTACTGCTTAATTCCTCACTGAAGTGACCCGCTACACCCACTAAAGCTCCCTATCCTTGCAGCCTAGAAAGTCGTCTGCAGCGCTGGGTAGTCCTTGGCTCGCACATGCAAATCCGCAAATATCGACTCGGAGTCATCACCGCGCAGCTGCTGCATTCGTTCCAGATCGTCCTCCTCCAAATTCTCCAATACTTCTTTGCTATCTTTGCCCTTTTTCTCCTCCTCATTCTGTGGCTCCGTCGCCTTTTCAAGAGATTCCTCCCCGATGAGCAGAATCTGGGCATTGACGTAGTTGAAGTGGTCTGGCTTGGAGGGCATCCAGCGCAGGTTGCGAAATTCCTCCTGTACTCTTGTCATATTCATCAGCATATATGCGCCAGCACATTTCGGGTAGCAAAATACTTACTCGTCGGGAAACTCTGGCCCTTTGGGCAATTGCGCATTGGCCGGCCCCGGATACTTGGGGTTCTTGGTGCTGATGATGAAGCTTCCTTGCTTCTTCAGTCCCAACTCCTTCTGAACCTCATCCAGCTTCTCAGGCAGCGTGAGCATGTACGCCAGGTGACTCTCCCTCCCGGTCGACGTTATAGCGTAAACACCCTCAGCAACAGGAGTCGCCGCAGGAGTGTGTCGCGTGCCCGCCGTCTTGGTCTCGTAATCCGACGAGGCCAAGAAGTCATCCTTGAGCGTCTTGAACGATGCGTTGGACATGTCGACAAATGTCATGAAGCGGTCCTTTCCACTGGTAGGAAACACCTTCTTGGGCAGTGCGACAAGCCTCGAGTTGCCCGCGTCGCCAATTGGCCCTTCGCCGAGTCGAGCATCCTTGGGGATGGGCCGGAGGACCACGTAGCTTCGTGCAATGTCGTCGACCTGCTGTGGCTCCTGGATGTTGACGCGTCCGCGGATAAAGAAGTAGGCGATTCCCTTCTCCAGGGTGCTTGATGGGACGTCGGATTCCTTGGATGGCTGGATAGCACCGTCTTTGTCTTCCGGCTTGTCTTCCGACTTGTCTGTCTTGTCGGCTTTATCCGGTTTGGCTTCTTCGCTCTCGGGCTTGTCTTGCTTCTCAGTCTTTTCCTCGGAATTGAAGCCATACTCTTCGAGTGTCCCCCCATCTTTCTCAGTCTTGGCACGCTTTGTGTATGGCGACTCGTGGTCAATCTCGTGCTTCTCACCAGCTGCCACGTCGTCGTTGCCCTTGTCGTCGGGCGATGATGCCTTGGAGCCAGCCATGATGAATGATGAAGAATGAGTGGACCAAATTGAGATGAAGGGAATTGATGAGGAGGCGTTGCTCTGGATTTGTTTTGAAGCTGAAATGATGTGCGGGTTGGACAAATACTGAGACCTCGTGATGTCATAGATTCCGTGGCCTACTTGCTTTTTTGTCGGCTAGTCAACCACCTCTTACAATTTGTTGTGTAGGTAATTAATCATTAGATCATGGGTGTTTCACAACTCAATTAGAATGGTAAAGCATCTAATTAGAGACCAAAGCTGTGAACCAAGCCACAGCGGTCGTGGTTGTGGTTGTGATACCTGTCATTGGTAGGCTTGACGCTGTACGCCTGTAGATGTGAGACGTCTAAACAGGGACAGGTTGATATCAAGTTAATCATTGGCGTATAAGAATGAGTTAATTGTGCTGTCCCTCTACATTATTTTGGTGATAAACAACGATTGGAGGCTGCGTTAATTGGTCCGGGAGGGCGACTTTTTCGCAACATGACCTTACTCCTCCAGCTCAGCTCGAAAACTCCGTTCAACCTCTTGTGATCGTTGGCGACATCAAGGTCTGTCCCGATAGGCCCAAGAATATTCCCCAGTCCCAGTAAAGAAAGAATAGGTTCACCTACACTCTCAATTAGAGTATACTTCACCTAGGTACCTGCCAAAGTCCAAGAAAAATTGTCTCTCTATTGTCACCCACGAGCTCTTCAATCATTTCAGCAACGCGCCCGACTGCTCCCCACTGGAGCTTTACTTCTCGAGGCGAAGTGGCTTGATTAGCGTATACCTCTGCTTACGCTCCTTGGGACTTTGGTCATGGCCGTCACCTGATCTTCAATTAATCCAACTTGGCATCAAGCTCTCTTAATCTGCTCCCTCTCTTTACCCGTGTACCTCCATAGTGGAAGTCCTTTCTAGATTACAGGATCAACCTCATCATGTCGTCTTTGAAACCGGGCCGGGACTACTTTTATCTGGCTATAGTGCTCATGCACTTGACCGCCATGTTGGGTGAGTCCACCACAATCATCAGCCACAAGTCGCGATGAGCGCTGCAAACTACCGGAATACATCCCGTCCATCACTATAGCTGACGGTATGAAACAGGCGTTGATTTCGTCCCATTCTACCCCCAAATCCTCCGCCAATCTCCCAATTCCCCTTTCCTCGCCTATCGCAACTGGTACATCACCACAATGTCCGACCCCTACTACAACATCGAGACCCCGGGACACTTTTTCGACTTCTTCGTCTACGTGGAGCTCCTTGTCGAGTTCCCGCTGGCGCTGTATCTAACGCGGGTCTTCAGCGCAAAGAAGCCCCCGTCCGGTCTCGGCGAACTCGCGACTGTTCTGTACGGAACCATTACCAGTCTCACCACTGCCACCGTGTGCCATGACATGTGGTTTCTGGGCCCGGAGTTTATCAGTCGCGAGGCCAAGAATGTACTTCTGTTTGCGGCGTATCTGCCGTATGCCATTATTCGTGAGTAAAATGATTGTTTTTGCTGGAAATGTACGACTAAATGGACGAATAGCTACGTTGATGGTTGTGGACATGAACTCACGATTGTTATCCCGTCTGGAGGAACCGCCTAGGACCAAGAGTGATTGATTGTAATAGTAACTTGGTGTGTTTACAAATGAAGCTTCACGGAATTATATGGGATTTCCTCACAGGGATGTATTACGCTCAATAGTACAACAAATCTAGCAATCAGCGACGAATGACATGTTGATCTATGATCTATTCAAGCAACGTGTACTATCTCTGGCCGCCCTTCCCAATGCGTCCTATCCTGCCATGGATCTCGACACGGACCGATGACTTCCTCGCGCAACATCTTATCCACGTCGCGACATCTCACCATCATCACCTTGACCCTTTTCGCGCCAGCCCTCTGCTCCACGTCGCTAGGCACATCGTTTTCCAAGTACTCGGCAATCCAGCAAACATTGATTCTGTCCGACTGCGCAAAATCCCCCGGCTCGTGCGCGACGTCCTCCTCGGGCCTTCCCATGCGTGTCGCTGCGCGCCGCTCTTCTACCTTAACAACGGCAGAGACGACGGCGGCCTCGACAGGGCCGCACCACGGGCCTTCCCTCCCGCTTTTTCGGAGCAGATCAATGGCCCTGCGACGCCACGTAGAATGCCGGTACTTTAACGCCGCAAAGTGCAAGGGATGTATTATTCCCATTTCTGGGGTAAAGGATGGCAGTCGATCTGAGCGAGAAGCTTCAAGATCGGTGGACTTGGAGCGCGAGGCAAGCATCTCCGCCGATGAGATGATTTCTTCAAATTCAGGGCCGTAGCTATCGAAGGCCGTTTCGCGCGGCTCGAGAATGTTGGCCGTGTTGACTAGCGCAGCAAGACATTGGGCGCGAAGAACAATAATTTGTTCTTTACTGGTGAAGAGTGTCGCCGACTCGTGGCGGGATAGCCATTGCTTCAGATTAGCCAATTGACGGCCTTGCTCGATGAGAAGCTCTGGTGGGATTAGTCGATTACTGACATACTTGTATTGGCATGCAGTTGATGTGAAATGGTAACACGCGTGCAATACCCGAAACAGAGACTCATCTGGTGACCTCGATAGCAAAACGTCCGGCGATGGAAAAGGTATTGGGGGGAGGTCTGGCGCAAGACCGATGGCGTACGTTGCGGAATGAAGATCCAGTTTCTGGAAGAGTAAAGAGACTCCCTCCATGTCGACAAAGGCCCCTGGTGAGTGAGACCTCATCAAGCTAAAGGCCCCTTGCAGATGTAATAGGCCTTTGTCGAGTTGCTGCTCCAGGACCTCGGCGCACGAGAGGAAAAGACAGGCAACGATGCACGGGACAGCCCCGTGGCGAGGGGAGGCAAGTTCTACCTGCAACAGATTCAACGCCTGGGTGTAGTACGCGATGGCTTCGGGGGAGCGGCTGCCCCCGAGGACATGCGCGTCGTACGAGGCGCCAAAGGATGCCGCCGCGACTCGCACGGCAGGGATCGACTGCGTTAGCTGGGGCACCAGGTGCGACCAAAACGCGAGCTCAACGTCGTTCTTGGCCCTGCGCGGCCCTTGAGCGAGGACTTTGCACACGAGTTTGACAAAACGGTCCTGCGTATCGCTCGTGTTGAGCGTCAGACAGCGTTCAGGGGAAGACGCCAGCGACGACGGAGGCGTTGGGCCGGGAGGCGCTCCGCGTGGATAGTCGCAAGACCGCTTGGCAGTCAAGCAGCGTCGACAAGCAGGTTTGAGCTCGTCGCACTTGATTCGTCGAGCTCTGCGATTGCATCTTGGTCAGTCGTGGGTGATGGGCGTTGGGTTGAGGCGGGAAGACACGTACTTGCAGGTGAAACAACCATATTTGGATTGCGTTACATTAGTCCTGGTGCGCTTCTTCTTGAGTGCACCAACGGGAGACGAGATCATCTTGAAAGGAGGGTAAAGACCGAAGAGCAAAGACCGAGCAGGTGAAGAGATTGTCGAGGCAGTGTTGAACCGTTCAAGTTGTGGCTTTTATCGAATAGAGCAACTGTAGAAACGTTGGATCTCGTTGATTTTAGCGTAAACCCAAAGACCGAGCGAAGTTATGGGGTAGATGGCGGAGAGTAATTTAAAAGACCGAGCATAGCATCCAATGGCATTTGCTTATATCTAGACGCAGCGCAGGGGGCATTGATAGTCCACCGTCCATCTTCGGTCTTTCGATCCACCATTGTAGATCATGAATTCGGTGTTATTTTTAGAAGAAAAGGGCTGGAACATCGAGAATGTGCATAACAGGCCTCATACTAAGGTTTTGAGACGATCGCATACTTATTTATTCGTACAAGAACAGACGTTACTCATTTATTTCCAAGACCAAATCACTCTCCTTGACATTTCAAGAATATTTGAATCTACTGTCCATCGTTTGACCTCTTGTCACTCTCATTCGCTACAAAAATCGTCTCCAACATGCCTTATTGCACAGATCTTACCACAGAATGCATCAAAAAATACACCATCTACGGATATCGCCCCAGCCCAATCGCCAACGGTTTCTTCGCCGTCGTCTTCGCCATCTGCTTGGGGGCACACGTGTGGCTCGGCATTCGCTTCCGCATCAAAGGCTACAGCATCGTTCTCGCCATTGGCTGTCTGGCGCTGGTCCTGGGTTACCTGGGACGCCTCGCCCTCTACTTTGTGCCCTTCAATTCGATCCCGTTCGAGGTGCAAGTGTGCTGCCTCATCATCGCTCCCGCGTTTAACAGCGCCGCAATTTATCTCATGCTCAGACACATTGTTGAGCTGTTTGGTCCCGAGTGGTCTCTCCTCAAGCCCAGGCAGTACACCATCGTCTTTGTCATTGCGGATGTGGTGTCTCTGGTGCTACAAGCCACAGGGGGTGGTATGGCAGTAATGGCTGGTGATGACAAGGATGAACTGGATCTCGGAAACAACGTCATGATGGCAGGAATCGCTTTTCAAGTGGTGACACTGTCCATCCTCGGCGTCTTGGCCCTTTTTTTTCTCTCCAGAAGAGTCAGGGCGCTTCCCTCAAGTCCACTATCCGAAGTTGCGCTCGAAACATGGCGCAGCACCAGGTTTCGCTGGTTTCTTTCTGGTCTCGTCGCTGCGTTCACAACCATCTTCATCCGCTGTATTTATCGAATCGCCGAGATGGAAGGCGGTTGGGGCAATTCGCTCATGCAAGACGAGATCACCTTTATTATTCTGGAAGGATGGTATGCTTCATTCCAATTTAATAACGAGGCGCATTGCAATGTCCGTTAACCGATGATGTGCAGTATGATTCTTATCGCCACCTTGGCGCAGACAATCCTTCACCCAGGTCTTTTCTTTCCCCGCATGCTTGATTCGCAGATTAGATCCGGTAGGCAATTCCTTGAAAAACGAAACGACATGAGCTTATAGGTGCGTACAGACAGTTCTCAGGGGACTTGGACCGACATTACAGAGCTTCCTATTCTTGCTCAGCCAAAGCATTAGTAAGCTTAGTAAGCCATCGACATCTTGTTGTCTACGGAGTACCTAGTTAGCTAGGTAGGGAGTGAGACACGCCGTGGTCACGTACAGAAAAGGCAAGGAGCAGTGTTGTGCTTGTTGAACTTTATATGCATCGCTGGTGGTAAACATTCAGCTTGGTCAGTGTTCAAGTTGTCAGCGTCAGGGCGGCCATGTCGGGAACCAAGCGAGCGTAGGTTAAAGGATGGAGCAGGCGTTTGAACCATGCTCAACGAGCTGAGCGCGGCAATCCGGAGGGCGGAATACGGCCGTGGTAACTTCTGAGCTGTACGCACTTAATATACCATTCATCCGATTCGGAGCATGAGTCATCTGGGAGACGGACAGTCAACGAGCCACAACGTTATAAGCAAGATTGTATTGGCATAAAAAGATCATCTATCTCCAGATGTCACACCCAGTGGCATTGCAGGTTCAGCTAATACCATTACATGAGTAGATGTTACTCACAAAGATAAGCACATACACTATCTTATCATCAGAACCACGACGCCTCCTCACATGGATGATGGATAACCAGTGAACTCCGATAACGCTCTGGCCTATTCAGTGCGTACAGAGAACGAGAAAACTTAGAAAAAGAAGAAAAAAAAAACATCTAAACGCGTGTCAGGTACTCGATCTCCGAGACTTTGTGAGACGCAATTCTTCCCGCTTAGCACAGGCATAGAATCCCCCAAACTTTGGCAAAGGGCGGGTACTCACGTTTCATACCTAGTGATACCAGCATTTGCTCCCGTCTTGGCCTTATCCAGCTTCTGTCAGGCACTGCCCTCTCGTCTCGAAAACTTCAATGACCCGTTGCATGGGCGTGAGCTTTGCGAGCGGTGAGGCAATAGAGCTTCTTGGCGCCCAAAGTACCGCAATGCAAATGCAACAGCATCGTTACATGAGAAAAATTTCCGTCGCGGTGGAAGGGTGGGAAATCAAGAGCCACAAAGATGGTCGTTTGCTGTAATACGGCAGCCGGAGTGTCACCTGTGATAGTATTTCCAGCCACGAGCGCCTAACGAGCTCCGGTTGTCTGACATTGCCACTCCCGCCCTGGATTCTTGTGTACGCTGCAGCAAATTTATCCTGTCTGCCGTGCTCCTTGGGATGCATTGTCAGTGAAGACTGCAGGGGCCATGACCCCTTTCTTTGAGGAGTCGAGGACAAAGGACGAGGCGCGCCCGAGAATTGCCCATTGCATTAGCGCTTCGCTCAGTACCAACACGGCCGTTGTACAAAAGCATCAGACCGAGAAATGGCGTGTTCTTTCTTTCCAAATGTACGTGAAAACTCCCGAACCTGTTGGCCAACCGTAGTTTGAGCCGGTGCTGCGGAGCTCCTGTATGGGTGCGGTAGTACGAGCTCTGCTGCCCTCGCGATGGCCAGTAGAAGATGGAGAGCATCACACCCTCAGGCAACTCGAGAGAAACTTCCAGACCCGTGTCCCAAATCATGCCAAGTAAAGCTCGTTTGATAGTGTTTCCGAGCGGAGGATGTGCTGTCACCAATCTCGGCGTACGTGGTGGCTGTCCTACCCCGTATGTCGAAACTCAGCAGCCCTCTGCAGACGGGTAAGTGTGACGAGATGTGTATCATTTCACCGATTCTTATCAATCTCTTCGTCGAAGTACACTCAAATTGCTTTTGGTTCAGATTTCCTCTGTTTTCAGCAAGGGACTTATTCGAGGCTCGTCAAGCATAGCGAAATCTCTCAATCCATGTTATGGCTTGAGCTTCCCAAGCTGGGCCATTGCGAAAATGTAGCCGTCATCGCCACCTCTCAGCTGACCGTAATTTGCTTTTTCTTCTTTGCTATTATTGCGATTCCTTGATCACCAAGATGGTGGGAGTCACGCCCCGCGTCTTGTAACCAGTCCCCCCCTGCCATGCGGCATTGTTCATTGCCACAACTCCTTCCAAGTTACGTTACTCTCGCAAGTCTCACAAGTGACAGTGTCGAGGTGGCTTCGTTGCATTGCGGGAAGCAAAAATGGTAGATCCATGAGGCAAACCTTGCAGGGGTAAACGCCAGCCGAGTTGTTGCTCCGTCCAAGTTTCTGAGGCGGAGTTTGCAACTCATCACCAGGCCTCAAAGAAGAGCCTGTATTCAAAGTGAAATCGCCCATTTTCGGCACCAAATCAACTTTTTTCGGCATCGGGGCTCTAAACAGGAAAGAAAGACAATAGGAAAAAAAAGAAAGAAAGAAACACGCCCCATGCCTCGTCAGTACCTCGTAAAAGAAATTGCATCAAGTCAGCAGGCATTGTCCGATCCATCAGAGCATGTGTCACCCTCCAATCAGGCTATCTCATGTCCGTACAGAACCTCTACCTTACCTTCCTTTCTGCCATTGACGTGGATGTCAAAGTGCACGTCAAGGCCATCGTAAGACAGGATCAACATGGGCTGGTACCGAGGACTGATTTCTCGAGAGCACATCCACCTCATCGAGCAGAGGTTCTCCACTTCCTCGGATCCACTGAGGTTGTCAAGCGCTCTGGTTAAGATATCCAACTGGTACCCGTGTTGGAAATCATTATCGCCGGGGATGGCTGTGAATGCGCCGAGAACAGGTGAGAATGCTCTCGCCTCTGACCCGGGGAACGAGTCGCCCTGCTCAAGATAGTAAGCCCTATTCGATTTCGGATATGTCTTCATTTGCTTACTCTTAGGATGATCCAACTGACGCCACTGGGCATTTGATAGCCGTAGTCAGCCGGAGAAGATCGCGACCGGACGCTTGGCACTTGCCCAGACAGCGCATAGCCAGGAGCGAGCTGACTGGATAAGTACATTGAGACCCCTTCGGCGACCGCATTAGGCCTGCTTTGTGTCAGCTAATGTTTGATCAGACTACAGCATGCGCCATCCTACATGTCGTCGCTGAGGCACATGACCTCGGTGTTGGTCCCCGACAGACCGCGCACACATTCCTTGATTTGCCGTTGCACATATTTATTTCGGCCAAATCCTCCGCACAAAATGACCACCTTCCAGTTATAATATGTCAGTTATCGGAGAAAGAACAGGTCCAGGAGTGGTGCTTACATCAGGCTGTTGGCCAGTCGCTTTTGAAAGCGACGCAAATTGCTCTGCAAGCTGGGAAGTCATCTTTTTAATGACGGGCTCGAATATACTTCTGATCCCGGGCCTATAAAAGTTAGTCTGGGACATTGAGCCAGGAGCTTCCGTCCTCTCTGGACTCTGCATATGCACCAAAGAGTTCTAGTCTTTGGAAGCAGATGGTGTTTACTACGGAGTGAAATGGGAAAGGACATACAATGTCAGTTTGAGCGGGTCGAGTCTGTCAATGGCTAATTTGTAAACTCCTCTGCGATTGCCAGAGAAGTTATTCAGGTGCTCGCGCACCCCGCCACAGAACTTATTGTAGGCTTGCTGCCCAGAGAGCTCCACGGGAGTCATTGTCCGATTTTTCGCCAGAGTCTTCAAGTGATGCACCGCGCTTTCTTCAAGGCTCAAGGCCCCCGAAAAAGTGGCGGTACCTTTCACCACCTCAGACACCTTGAAGGGTGCCATATCTTCGATACGCCAGGTGGCCATATCCTAAGTAACCTTACGTCAGTGACTTCGACTCGATCAGCGCGATTGTAAGGGAATATCATACGGCAGTGCCCCCGCCGGCATCACAAATCAGTACATGCTGCCCTTCCTGTTCTTGTCAGCGGGGGGGAACACAGAGAACCTCGAGGCGGCCCAGGTAGATGGCGGGTGTCTCAATGGGATTCATGGAATTCTCGGGACAGGGCAATCGACGTACCTTGAATGTCGGGGCAGACTTGAGGCGATTGTTCGCCAGGGGGTGGAGGCGAGCCAAACAAGCAATCAGTGCCATCTCTGGCTCAGTACGAAACTGGAAACTGGCATCGGGAAATCTTTTGAGAGTCCCCGACTTCTTGATGCTATTGTGCATGCTTTTCCGGGCTGACTCGGGCCAATGTGCTGGAACCGTGAAAACGAAATGGGTTGAGTAAGCTGGCACGCTGCGAATAAACTTGTCCATGTGTTTCTCCCGTTTCAACCAAAAAATGTCCAAAAGTCTGCAGAGAAAGCCTTCGATGCAATCAACAGCCGTGATCTCGAGGGCGTCTCTGGTACTTTCAGATGTGCGGAATCTGAAGGCGTTTCGAAGTTCTGCAGGTAACTCATCCCTGTGTAGCAATGATAATTTGAACCATTCAACAGTTTTTGTACCTTGGTTATCATTGCGCCAACAAACATCTCCATTGCAAAAGTGGAGGCTGGTAAGGAATCGATTGGTTTCCTGAACGTTGACGCCGTTATTATCGTCCGCGTCCAAGAGACCATCAGGGCCGAACAGCTCGTGGGGTCCGTCAACGTGGCCGTTCGCGATCAATGTGTATGTGAGGCCCGCGTTTCTTGGTTAGGGTATAGTATTAGCAGCATTCCCCGACGTGATAAGGCTGAGACGCTTACGTTGTACCCAGATCTACCCCCACACACATCTTGCCATGCTGGTTAGAGCTCCCGGGCTCGCCGTGAGGGTTCATCCTGGTGGGAATGTCCTATGAGAAGTGATAAAAATATGACAAGACAGAGTAAGGTGCTGAGGCATTAGAATGGAAGCAATGAATGAGCAAATCGAATGTGATTTGCGTGGCGCGAGAAATCAGGGTCCTTAAGTATTTTGCCTCAAAGCTTCTAGAGGCTGAAGCAGACGTTATAGATTGAAGCTTCAAATCTTCTGTGCACTACGATTTTCCAGTTCCACAATCACGGCAGCGATTCGTATTCTTTCTTTGCGTAAGGGACGATATGTCTCATCTCATGTCGATATCCGTCCGCGGGCCTGTGCCAATTTGGTCACCGCCCCTTTTCCTTGACCTTGCCAGAATCACCTTAGATCAGGGGCGTGTTCCGAGAGTTTATGTCGGAGAAAAGGGATGGAAAGTTGTAGGTAGTACCATCGGGTCATCTGTGTCTCCCGACCCGTCTACAGTTATGTGCTCTCTACGTTGTGATGGTAAGCAGAGGGTTGACTCCGAATATCCAGGCTATACAACCTCGACACTTCGGTCAGCGTCTCCCAAATAACTCTCCGCTAAATCCCGACTATGTGCTACATGGTCGAGCGCCGAACCGGATCGGTACCTGGTGGTTGAGTCCAGACCGCCAGTTTCTTCCCCCTGAACTCGGAGAATACGCTCATGTATTGCAACATATATTCCCCTGCAGGCATAAACGAGGGTACACAATTTCACTATAGATCACTATATGACTGAAAGTCAATGATGTCCGGGCACGCCCGTTCTCTTTGAGCACACACTCGTGATCAACGCCACTTAGCTTTGGTGTGGTAACTCAAAGTGGACAACAAACAATGAGGGGACGGGAGATTGATCACTGGCATCCAATCGAAAGAAAAACTCTGCAAATTACAAACGAGACAAACTTGGGTTCACGGCATTGACGAGAACCGTCTCGCTTCTACCTACTTAATAGGGAAAAGATCAAGGGGCTGGGCGTCCCCGAGCATCACATGCGAAAAGATTTCATAGGGTTTGCTGCTGGGACAGAGTTTTTCGTATCACTTGTCATCTCTTTGAGGTTCTCTACTTTCTTTTGCAATTGTTATTGCCAATACACACCAATCTGTTTCAGTCGCGCTTCCACCAAAATGTCACGTCGAAAACATCCAGCTCCAGTCTCCGAATCTCCAGATCACACTGAGGCGCTGATAGACAGACTTTCTTTGTCACCTTCATCACCAAAAAGGCCTCGACACACCTCCTACGCTGTTCTAGAGAGCTCTAGTCACACTGCAGCATCGCATGCCTCCGTTCAACTTCCGGCTCAGCGAGGTAAAGAACCTACGGATCGTGGTTCTTCCTCCCGTGCCCCAAGATCACCTCGACGGACTTCTACCCGTATTCAAGCTCAGCGAGGTAAAACTTCTACCAGCTCCACCACGTCACAACATGAATCCAGACCTGCTGGTTCTGGATTCAAAGCTCCTAGATCTCGCCCGGCCCCTCTTTCTACCTCTGCTCCCCCTCCCTCCCGTGCCCCGAGATCAATTACCCCCGCGCTTCGGGCTTCTGCCCGTATTCGAGATCTGCAGGGCAATCGCTCTATGAATTCCCCCCCTCCTTCTTCCCCTGCCGCTAAATCCTCTACTGCCTCATCTCAGGCTTCTGCCCATGTCCAAGCTCAGCAAGGCAAAACTTCTACCAAATCCGCCGCCTCACGACACAAATCCGGACCTGCTGGTTTCAGATCCCAAGCTCCTGGATCTCGCCCTTCCCCTCAAGTTGAGGTTCAACATTGTGAAGGGTCCACAGATTCATCTCCTCTTTCTAGCCCTCCTCCTCCCTCATCCTCTGCCTCTGAGTCTCATATGTCTGTCCACTCCTCTCCTTCTTCGGGGAAGAAAGCCAGCTCAGGTAACGGTAGCTCAGATGAAGCTCAGAGAGAGAAAAGCCAGGGTTCATCCGAGCTTTCTAGTCCTCTAGCACGGGACGCGGATCATCCCAATGCTTTTGCGGGTGGAGAGGTTCCGAGTTCTACAGCCGTATCAGTAAAGAGCGTGGTCTCCGATCCGTCTCCGCCCGATTCTGACAATCCCCAACACCCCCTGGATCAGTTACTTGGTCCTCAGCAAACACCTCTAGGAGATTCCCCACTCGATATTCTCATATCCCGAAGAGGGCGCGTGGGATCTATCAATGACTTCGATGACCTATTGAAGGATGATGGGGTAAGATTCTTGGACTTCAGCAACGGCTCTGCGAACGCTTAGCTAACTCGATTTGCTTCTACAAGTCTTCCGCACTGCCGCCGGATTACCGCCGGTTGGAACTCCAGCCCGAAGCATTCAGGAAACTGTACCCTGATGCAAGTTCTCGCCAACAAATACGCAAGTGGAAGCGCTACGCCCACGACCACGAGTTCTTTAGGAGCCTGCAAGAAGGCCCACTACAAAGTCCACATCCTCAGACCATTGCAAAGATAATGGAGTTCTTTGACGAAGAAATGGGATCATTCTCCTCCATCATGTCTCGCGGGCTAGCTTGGGATGATCTCAACGATGACATCCAAACGCAATTCTTAAGCTGGACCCCCAAAGCCAAAGAGCTCTTTGCGCTTGAGGAAGGCCCAAGCAGGTTTCTGGAGGCCTGTGTATGGCGGCTCTTAGTCGAGGACTTGTTCAGTGGCAAATCATCCCTGATCAGATGGAAATCGCCTTACTTTCGATGTATGGCGACCATGCAAGGGCTCATACTCGGTACGTGAGATTGTTCCTCTTTCTCCGTTTTCGAGGGCCAAATTAACCCAGAAGATAGATCACAGACCCGACGTAAGTCAATCATGGAATGGTGGCGAGCACTGGCACTATTGGAGGAAGTGCACATCGCAATTGTACTACTTTACCGAGGAGCATGCCAAAGAGACAATTGAGCGTGGACAATGGGCAGTGCGCATCGACCGTTCTTGCATCATCCCATTAATCGCTCATGGTCTCCAGCGATTCTTTGGTCTCCAAGTCTGGGACAATTTGGACGATTGTGAGGATCCTCTGTTGGAGTCCATAGCAGTCCACGTCACTCGTTTGGATTGGGCGTTTTTCAATACCATGAAGGAGTATTCTTTCACTTTTCACCACCCGCAGACCAAGGAGAGTTTCGGATTTAAGTTTGATACTTGTATGATTGGCGCTTCGCCGACCGATCTCTCGGCGTCGGTACTCATGGACGAACCGAACGTGACATGGGACTGGGACAAAGAGCGTGAGGAAAAGGCCGAGGGTAATAGTGATTACAGGGCAAATTTCCTCGCGGCATGCAACGATCGCATAGGCCAACCTGTCGACCTCATCATAAAACCACTCCTGGAGGAACGGGGCCGAGAACGTGATTATGGCTCGGTGGATGTGTTTTTACCAATGCGGGTTTGGGTCACAGGGAGAAATGGCGTGGACGAAGCTGTGGTGGAATCTGACGAAACCGATGAATCTGAAGAAACCGATAAATCTGACGAAACCGATGAATCAGACGGATAGGCCACGTCAATCTGGGACTCGCAGAGAGCCCGGACGAGGAGACTGGAGGCTGGAGGCAAGACCTAAGGCATGGTGTGCCAATGGCGGCCAAAGAAGGACAGTTCTGGGCAGTGAGAGGACGTATATGTGAGTTGCTCTGGACTGCGCAACAGTAGGAAGCGTGGTGAAGGAAGAGGAACTACAAGACAGGTTCGCTAAAAAATGGACTATGGACTATATAGTTACAAACCTTGGAAGTCCTGTCGACTATGCATCTCGCAAATACGTCTGAGAATCGACGGTCGCCCTCTAGAAGCGGCCTGCCAGAGCGCTGTGGGCTTTTCTCCATAAACTCAGGCGTGACACGTTGGCGAGATGCGTGGGTGCCGAGCTATCCGCCATCCGGTTGGAGGCGTTAATCGCCCTGTGGCGATCGCCGGATCCAGCGGAGGTTCACTAGGAGCGAGTCTTGTGAGAAATGCGGGATGACGTCGGTGAGCATTCTGGGGGTCTGGACGCGTAAATAAGTTACCCCTCGTTAGGATCTTTGCCTGCCTCAAACCTCCAGGCCAAGTGATGATAAACCTGTTTTCGCCCTCTACTACACTCCCATACTCTTCCTCTCGCTCCGTCGCCATTACCATTGAAGATGCAAAAGGTGACGGCCAGGCTTCCGTCATGGAACGCCACCAAGACCCAGAGCAAAAAGGGCTTCGATAAGGTCTGGGGATGGGCAGACAAGCTTGGAGCGCCCATCAACCGTCTGTCGAACCGTATCGGCAGCGAGGCTTTCTGGCCAACGACCCTGGACAAGGAGAGCGACAAGGCAGCCAGGATCCTGAGGTCGTTCTGCAGTGAGTTGGAATCTCTTTTAGCCCTGGCTTTCTTGAGCTCTGCCCAGCTGACCTGAACCCCCAGAGGATGGCTTCTACACCGAGGAGGAGGTGCCGGCCGATTCCGAATACACTGGCCCGAAGCAGAAACAGCGAGTGTTGAAGAAGATTCCCCAAAGAGTCATACAAAACGCCGTCGGACTCGCCATCTTCACTACGATGCGTACCGGTCTATGGGTATCCGGGGCCGGTGGCTCCGGCGTCTTAGTTGCCCGTAACGAGGAGGATGGATCGTGGTCGCCGCCCTCTGGGATCTTGCTTCACACGGCCGGTCTGGGATTCCTCGTGGGCGTCGACATATACGACTGCGTCGTCGTGATCAATAACCGAAAGGCCCTCGAGGCATTTACCAAGATTCGGGCCACGCTGGGCGGCGAAGTCAGCGTCGTCGCGGGGCCCGTCGGCGCCGGCGGCGTTCTGGAGAATGACGGCAAATGGAAGCAAGCCAACCGGCCAGTCTTCACCTACCTCAAGTCCCGAGGCTTCTACGCCGGCGTGCAAGTGGACGGCACCGTCATCATCGAGCGCAACGACGAGAACGAGCGCTTCTACGGCGAGAAGATCAAGGTCGCCGACATACTGGCCGGGAAATCGCGCCGGCCGCCTGAGATCAAGATGCTGATGGAGACGCTCAAGGCCGCGGAGGGCAGAAGCGACGTGGACGAGGCGCTCATGGAAGAGCTCGAGGGCCAGCCGCCGCCGGGGGACGTCGAGGTCGAGGCCCCAAACGACGGCAAGATATTCGGCATCCCCGACCCGGACGATCCGGACCCGTACGGCGTCCGCGCCCTGGAGCAGGAGGGCCTGGAGATCCTCGACGCCGCCACCCGCTCCAGGCCCTCGAGCGAGCAGTTCGAGTACAACCCGAGCCCGACGAGTCCTGCTAGCAAGCTGTACCGCCGGAGCCTGGAGAACGGGGCCAGGACCAGTCCCGGCTCGACCAGCCAGCGCCTGCACGCCACGTCCGAGGCCGCGACGCAGACGGAGCCCGTCATAATCACGCCCATCACGGCCTCGACGCCGGACACGGACAGCTTCAGCCACCGGAAAATGTCTCAGGATGATGACGGAAGCGTCTACGAGGACGTTGTCCTGGAGAACGACTTCATGTCAGACCACGAGAAGGACGAGGCGAGGTCGCCCTACGCCCCCGCCGGTCCATTCCCTACCCCGCCCCTCGGACCGCCGCCGCTTCCGGCGAGGAGTCCAGTTATTTGAGGCCATCGCGACATCGGCGAGTGGTTCACATGTGGCGCTGCTACGAAAACATGCATTCTGCTTATGTGCGCTCTGATGCACTTTATAACTTAACAATATTGCACAGACGAAGAATATTCTGCACTCTACTTGGTCTTCTGCGGATGGGATTGGAGTAAATGTCCTGTCTTTCTTTTTTGCTCTTGCACTACATCACAATGCTGTCCCAAGATCAACTTGCCGACGCGAAGACACAGCAGTATTATAGAGATGTGAGTGGATACCTCCTGCATGGAACTATCTTATCGATTGACTTGAGTCTGTTTGTACATGTATACTTGGCGCAGTCCGCCGTAGCGAAGAGTCTTGGTTAACTTTCACTCGCTCAAGAGTCCAGCTCATATTAGAAGTAGCCTATTGTTAGAATCGTGTATTTATTCTGTATTTTACATGCTTTTGCGGCCCTG
This sequence comes from Rugonectria rugulosa, assembly GCA_023509875.1. Taxonomy (NCBI): domain Eukaryota; kingdom Fungi; phylum Ascomycota; class Sordariomycetes; order Hypocreales; family Nectriaceae; genus Rugonectria; species Rugonectria rugulosa. The sequence continues at coordinate 191,220 of JALNIO010000869.1, read as the reverse complement.
AAAGGTGATTCACGGAATAATACACTACTAAGTCTGTCGAAGGGCGGTTGAAGATGGCGCCTCAATTGCGACTTGCCCGAGTAGGTACTGTTTCTCAACAACATAGCATTGGCCACAAACGAAGCTAGAACATTTAATGACAGAGCAGAGTCAATTTATATCTATGAAAAGAGTTTGAAAACAGTTTCTTCTACCTCGGGCAATACTATCGCGCATGCGAACACTGTCCAAGAAGAAGTTTAGAAGTAAACAACTACCTAAGTAGGTACATAATGAAGTTGACACCCCCAATAAGAATCTCTACATTTTGGTGTGTCGATCACGAGTAAGTAGAACAAAGTTCTATGGCATACTCGGATTGACGTGGAGCCGCTCATCTTTGCATCTTAGGAGCTGGAACCCAAGGCCTTGATGACTTCCTTGGCCCCTCGAACGCCCGATCGAACAGCACCTTCCATGTAACCCTTCCAGATCAACGAAGTCTCCGTGCCAACAAAGTGGACGTTCTCGAAAGCCTCTCGGATAGACTGGCCGGCTTCGCTCGTCATCGTACCGGGCTTCATGACGGGGCTAGGGCCGCCGCGAGCCCAGGGGTCCTTGGTCCACTCCTTCTCGAGGATGTTGATGGGCTCGGGGATGTTCTCTACCGCAGTCTCAAAGGCGGCGTAGAACTGCTTTAGAACAGCCTTCTGTCGATCTTCCGCGGAGAGTTTGGACCAGCTGCGGCCGGTCTTTCCGACGTGGAAGCAGGTGAGGCTGTACTGCTCATCCTTCTCGGAGCAGGTGTCGCGGGTGAACGAGACGGGGCCCTCGGAGGAGCTGAAGACGCCGGAGAGGTTGGCGGCGCGCCACCAGGGTTCTTGGAACACGAGGACGGTCTTGGAGAAGTAGCCCAGCTCGGTCGACTCGCTGAGGTTTTGCTTTGCTTGGGGAAGAGACGGCTCGAATTCGATGAGGGGGTAGAGGCTGGTGGGAACAGAGACAATGACCTTCTCGGCACGGTAGCGAGTGCCATTCTTGGTGTGAACAATGGCGCCCTTGTCATCCTGGGTGATCTTGACTACAGGGGTGGAGAGCTTGACGGTGCCCGAGTCGAGACCCGCGGCGAGTTTGGCTGAGAAGTTTTGGTTGCCTAATTAACTGTAAGCATTGAATAGAAAATCAGGGTGTAGGAAATGCTTACCTTGGCGGTTGCGCAGATATTGGCCGCCGTCCTTGAGGTCAGAGGTGATGTCCTCGATACCTTGGCCGCTCTTGATGTAGTCGACCAGGAACAAGGCACTGAGCTCGTCGGCATCGACACCCAAGAGGGCACGGGTGAGGGTGGTGACGAGCATCTTGGACAAGTCGGTGCCAAACTCCTTTTCAGCAAACTCAAGCGCCGTCAGGGCGTCCAGTTCCTTTGCGTCTGGGCCATTCTCAGGGTGATTCAAGTCTGACCGCTCGACGTATCCCGAGAGCGTGACCATGATGCTCTCGTACTCGCTCAGTTGCTCCTCGGTAAGCTATAGAACTCATTAGCTGGGGGAATAAAAAGAATGCTTGGTGTTGAACATACATCAGCAGGCAGTCCATAAGTAATGGAAGACACGTTTCCAGGAGAGTTTTGGTAGAGGGACAGGCCTTCAGCCCTCTGCTTAATGAGGTTGAACCCAAACTTCTCAGCCAACGCGTACATCTCGGACTGGTTGCTGTCGTTGATCCAAGCAGCTCCCATGTCCACGTGTCCGGTGCCATTGGAGGAAGTAGGCAGAGACAGAGTCTTTCCGCCAACGTGGTCCATGGCTTCGAGGACGACATAGGAGAGTCCCGCCTCGTGAATCTCGGTGGCTGCACGGAGACCACTGAGACCTGCGCCGACGATGACGACCTGGACGGCCTGAGCTGGAATGACCATTTTGAGCAAGTAAAGAGTTTCAGAGAAGGTTGTATGAAGGAGAAGATTGTTGTGAGTGATGAATTGAAACCTCTGAACTGGATATTCAAGGCTCTCTATATAGCTTTCGAGTCAACGTTCTCCGACGACATCAACTCTCATGATACAACGATCAACTCCTCCAACGTTACCACAATTGCTCCGTCGGGTAGCCGAATTCCCCGAACTACTACTCTCGAAATCCTTCATCGTGCGTGCAAAGGCCACAAGTTGAACTCATGATACCCTCCCTACTGCTCCCAATGCGTGTGTTGCCAGCGATACCCAATCCTGTCGTCACCGTCGTTTGTCTGCCCGCCAGACGGGCTGCTCGGGGTGCCGGTGGAACAGGTGGGCTACGAAATTATGCTTGAACACAGCCTTCTTCGCGCAACCAACAAAACTGCCGCGACGCAACGAATCGCCGTCAATCTTCTCCCCTTTCAGGGATCGGTCGCATCCTTCAGCTTACAGCCCAGTTAAAGTGGGTTGCCCGTTGTCCGTCGAGCACCGAACGGCCGGAGCGCCGCGGCGGCCGAGCGGGCCAATGTAACGGTGAGCCCTGCTCCAGAGAGAATGCGACGTCGAGAAAAGGATACACGGACTGTCTTTGTGTCTAAGAGTTTCCGGTTGATGGATACATGTAGTAAAAAACCTAGACTTGTACGCCTTTCTCGATTCTAACCAAAGACAACAGACATCTGTACAAGTGGCAAGCTTGGATCCAACTGGCACGCTTGCACCAAGTTTCTACGGACCAAAAACAACATCACGAGGGCATGGCTTGTACACGCATTCTCTTTTCATCACTTCATATCCATTGTTATACTTCTTTACAATCTCATCTAGGTGGGTGATACGATTCATGTACTTCAAAGTTGACCGTCTTGCTAATACCAGCGCGCACGTTCATGTCATCCATTTCAATCTCCGAGGGAGTCCTTTGAGACAACCCAGCCTCAATTATGCCCTCTTGCGAACTTGTCCTTCGGCTTCGGCTTCTGTTCTCGCCCCCTTGAACCTCGATGATGGTCTCATGCTGCGGCGCAGCATAGGACAGACCCTTGTTGACGTTGGACGTGAATTGCCTTGGGCCACTCCGGCCTGGGGGGTTATTGCTTCGAGATGACGAATAGGCTTGATCTGTGAAGGCGATTCTCGACGCAAGCATGTCGATACTATATAAGACCGTTAGTCCATTAGCAAAGCAGCACAAGATAAACAAGGTACTGACAACATGACAAAAGGGAACAAGCATTCCAGAGTGTACGCAAATCGATCCAGCTGGGTTGCCGTGTTCGTAGCGCTCTGCGCCGACGCTTGAAACGAGTACGTAATAGCCCGCATCACGCCGAGAACAGCGAGAAGGGCGAGGCGGACTTCGGTGCTGCGCATCAAATAGCGGAAGAGTCCGGTCTTGATCGCGGCCTTCAGGGACGTCGTCTTTGCCGATGCGAACACGTTGATCAAAAAGTAGGAGCTGATGCATTCGACCACTGCGATGGAGACAAAGTAGCCGATGTGTAGACTGTTGATGGTTTTCTGGAAAGAGTCGCCTCCTTGGAGGATTGATTTCGCTCTGGTAACGGCAATCATGATCCTCAGAGCTGTAATGATGATCATGATGGCCCAGAAGAGGCCGGCAAAGACTTTCCAACGGCAACCACGCAGCACCCTATTTAGGATGACATAGCTGTAAAATGAGAGGCCGGCTTCTTGGATCTAAAGGTGAAATAATTAATTGGTATCACTATTTGTAAGTATTGGACGAGCATACCAGCCATGTTATATCTGCAAACACAGATGCTATCGCCTGGCTCCTTGTTGGTACCCCGTCAGCGTAATAGGCGTAGAAGCAAAGGCCATTTGCAATAGCACCAGCGATCGAGGTGACTAATGGAACGGCAGAAATCTGTGAGAAGCTGGTGATGCTGCAGACCAGAGACCCAAAGAGTACGTTTCCGATCCCAATGGTGCTGAGGATGGACCAGCTCAACTCAAAGTAAACCGGTGCAATGTGTTTTGTCATTGTCAAGCACAGTCGATGTTTACAAGCTACAGTTGGGGAATGAGAAGGGTCCCGACAAGGGGACCACGCAAGAAATGTGCCGCAGTAGCTACATAAATACAAACCCGTCCGATCTTGCACGCCGACAGATTGACAGCAGCCCACCAGCAAGGGTTCGCAGACCCAGGCTCACAGATCGGTAGGCCACGGCGTTGTCACCCGCTAGCTCCCCCATTCATCTCGTTCCCACGCACAAGCAGGGCGGAAAGACGTCCGGGTGCAATATCTCGAGGTATAACTCAGGTCCAGACAGCGGAAGGACAGGGTTTCCAAAGTTGGAACGTGGCTTGCAGGGTAGAAAACGCAGAGAATGACTCGCTTACTGTTGACCCGACGTCGGAGATGGCCCCCTCCATGCATGAACACGGTCCCCGGGATTTCTCCAATCCCCAGCAAAAAGAGGGGGAGCTGAGCTTCCCCCCCGGTTCACGAACCCCCCCGTGCTGGCGCCGTTGGTTTCATGGGGGAAGTTGATGGGCCGTGGTGAGGGTCTGGAATCAGGATATCTAATGCCAACCCCGGGAATTCAGCGAGCAACGTCAAAGCAAAGCAAAGGCTCCACGATTTTACGCCTCTTTACGCTATCAAAACGGGAAAACGTTCTCGTCAGGGGATCGCGTCGGCCCAAGCCGCTCAGTTTCAGTTTAGGGTGGTTCTTGGTCTGGCATCGCGTGATCTGCCGCCAGCTGGAAACGAAGCCAGTTGCGATTCTCCGCACGACACACGTGTTTATTGAAGCTTATTACTATGAGGGGGTGGTCACTTATTAATCTAACCCACCACTTAGACATGAAATTTGGCTTGTCAGGCATTTCACGTGGCATTACCAGATCGAGCCAGACAGGGCAAAGAGCCGGTTATCAAGATTTAGTATTCCTCGGCATTGATCTGATAGAGCACTGTCTGATCGCAACGACATGCTATCGGTCCTTAGACAAGTGCGTAGATTTGGGTCGAGACACAACATCATGGATAGTTAATTTCCCCCTTGAAGGTTGCCAACTTTGATCCGCGGGGTGGAAGCCACCAAATACAATTCAGTCTTATGAATAGCTTAAATGAGTTGAGCCATGAGCTAATCTGTCTAGCATCTGTTACTACAAGTCCGGATTTGACGAGTGTTTGGCACATCCCTCCTCATAGTGGTTCCGCGAGCGCGATAAGAGCCGGGACGTTCGGCAATACGCAAATCGATTGCATTGTTTAAGACTGGGAGACTGCAGTTGACTTGAATAAGTTATGTGTAATCTATCGCATCGTTGCATTGGAACTACGCCGCTTGGGCTTAGCAGTGTTTATGTTGCTAATTGCCAACTCAAATAGCAGTTGAGCGTACGAAAATGGCAAATTTATAGCGATTGACAAGAACCAAAAATATTATAATTCCAACTTCGAGAGATGAACGCATGAATCCAAATAATTACAAACAAATCCATAGAATTACTATGATTAGTAGATCGCATCGTCTTTTGTAAAATAATCCCCATTGTTGGTGCCGATAGGTGTCTAGGGTAGGTTGCCAATAGTGGCCAAAGACGACGCGCCACGACGCGACTCGTATCTGCTGACGTCAGATCCCAACATTCAAAAACCACCTACATTAAATCTGTCTCAACATCCGGTACGACTGCTACAACACTTTTCTCGGTAATACCGATCAGCGAGGTGGCTCAAAGTCTCTGCATGAGCAAGAAGCTGTCTCACAAATTCCTTGCAGAATCGAGGCAAGACATCAAGCAGATGGTGCTTCCTCGCACGTTGCCAAGAAAACGTTACGCAAAGGTCTATCTGGCTTTGTGAGAGAGTATATCCAGCAGTGCCAAGCTGTGGCCAATATGTAAGACGAGGTTGCTGCTGCGTCTCACGGTTTGACAAAGACGTGGCCACTGTCTCACTTGTCCTGGCACATAAAGATCCGGCCCTTCCTGTTCGCTCTTGTTCACAGCACGGAGTACGGCACTGAGCGTCTTGGCCATTTGTGTGCCGCTTGGCAATTTATTGTATGCCAATTTATGGGCGAAGACCTTGCCCTTCTGATTGGCCGATTCTAACCTGTGTTATTCTAGTCCATCGGCAACGCGGCATCTCACGTGCGGGCAGCTGACCTGCCAAGCCCCTTTCAGTCTTGGTTGCCTCCTTTAACTAGGCAATAAATCGAATGTCTTCCTGACAGTACCTATTATAGACTATACGGATAAAGTTGCAACTAGAGACGAGCACACATGTCGCCAGAATCCGACAAAGACGACGAGGTCAAGATAGGAGAGAGGAAGCGCGACAAAGTGGGGGAGTTTCTGTATGCGCTATTTTCCCTTGCACGTCCCTGCGTCCCCTGCGGTGCGCCTCGCTTGCGACTAAGACTGTTGCCCTGACCCTGTCTGCCTGTCTTAGCTGAGGAGAAGCTGGTTGTTTGGTTACTCGCTAATCGGATGAGTTAGGAAGAAGAATCTCAACAAAGGAGAGTTGGCTCTGAAACATGCTGCCGGCTTGGGACACACGCCAAATGTCATCCCGCTGATGGACCCCGTGTTGAATGGCCCGGCTCGGCCTGTGGAAGTGGGCTGGCATCCCGTCGGTGGCCTCGCCGGCAAGTGGTTTGCTGAGCAGACGGGCCTGGGGAAGCTGATCACGGAGAAGATCAACAAGTACCCAGATCCCACGCAGCATTGGGCAGTGCTTGTCGGTGACTATGCCCATCAGCTGTGGATGGTGAGTTTGGATAATGCGCAGAGTGTAGTCACGACATTAATGTGAACATATCGCAAGGACGAGAACTTTGACGTCATCTACACCAACCAAAGAATCGTCCGGGAAGATTGGCATACCTTCCAAGTCGGCGAGACGCGCTTCAACGATGACGCCACTCGACAAGCTGGTGAGTATCCCGTCTCTCGTTCACATCGCCAACCAGCGGCTCACCGTGAGCAGGGGAATCTGTCATCCACAAAATCAGGGAGAGGCAGCCTGGCTACAATCTCATCACCAACAACTGCCAAACCTACGTGCTGCAGCTCCTCGACGCCATTAAGGTCGGCGTGCGCAAGGAGTTTGGCACCACGCTGGCAGTTTACGACAGACTCGTCGGCCGCGGCAAGGTCAAGGATCTCTTTGACAACCCAGAGATCAAGACGGAAGAAGAAGCGGCTGAACACGACGGTCCGGATACGGTTCATCTCGCGCAGCAAGTCATGAACGAGAATACGACTCAACTGGATGCCCACGAGCAGATGAACGGGACTCGTGACGGGGTGAAGCCGGAGGAAGGTCAGCTCAAGGAGGAAAAGAAGCACAAGCGGAATGTCTTTTCCCGATTTCTCAACCGAAGCTGATGACTGTCGATGGTCCAGATCACTATGATACCTGCATTTCGAGGAATGGGTCAGCCGATATGTCCTCATTCTCTGCTAATTCCCCACTAAAGTCTTTGGATAGCACGTGTGAAGGAGTCAGCTCATATATTGACTCATTCTTAACGTCTCAAAAGAGATGTTTCAACTTTTAATAATAGAAGAATAAACTTACCATCACTTCCCCATCGCAAACTCTAACACGTGAGCCCGTCGCTGGCCCTGGAACGGTGATGCACTATCCACCAGCTATCGCTCCATCCCCAAGATATCATCCGCCAACTGACAAGGATGACGGGAGGTGGCTTTGTGCAGATGGACCATATCTGGACTACATCAATAGTGCTTGCGCTCTGCAGCCATGCTTGAGACTGCCCGATGCTCGCAACAGGGCTGTTCCTCTGCGCCAACAATCTGCTCGCGCCACGCTACTCAGCTTCGGTGGCAATTCTCGGCCATCCCGAACAGACTTTAGCGACCCGACCGGCCTCAAGGACCATTTCGCAAAACTCGAGTTTCTTCGCCACAGGAACGCGGGTAGAAAGGACTTTCGAAACGTCTACCTGCTTGAAGGATTGAATCCCGAGTTTATAAGCATACTCGGAAAGGAGCTGCGTGTTGACCCTACGTTTTTCGTCAGCCACGAGAGGACTTCTACGTATCTTGGCCAGCCGTACGAAAGCAGTCTAGTTTCGAGACTTCCTTCTCTTGCGAGCGGCAGTGAGATGTTCTCGGCTAGTTACTATGATATACGAGCCCCTGACCAGCTGTTTGATTCCTTCAACGTCGGGTGCGCTCAAAGCGGTCGGGATGTGCTGACGAACCGATTCGGGGGCGAATGGGAGCACGCGGTGATTCTTAATCAGAAATGCTCAGTGTGGAAGATTAGTTTTAGGAATAATGATGACTGGAGCGGTGAGTATCTGGACTCTAGATTCTTTGGAATATTTCGAACTGATATTTTTAGTACTGATTCTCTGCGATCCGCCTTTCCAGAATGCTCACATCTGGACTCAGCGCCCGCGAACGGATACCTGGCACATTGAGACGGTTGATGTCACCAGCACACCATTCCAAGGTGGTTACCTAGATTTCGTCCCCAGGCCATTTTCTCTGGGGGCTCAACCTGGTGGCCCTGAGAGACAAGGTCTATACGGGGATCTCTGCTACTACATGACTGAGTGCACACAGGAGCTTCCCAACGGGCTGAAAAGTCCCTCTGAAGCTATCGTCTTTGTCAAGAAGATCATTGCATCCCAGTACATGCAGCTCATCGAATATCATGGCGCGCTTATAAGTAACTTAAGATCCTCGCTGCAGCGAACAAACAATTCCAAGTCTCCAGAGACGGCCTCTCTCGAGACAAAGTGGTCAGACATTCAACTGGTATCCAGCCGCTGTCATCGATACATCAAAGACGTATCGTCCGTCATGCTGCAGTTGGGCATTCCGTACAATAGTCTGAACCCAACAGAACCCAAGGCGAAGTCGTGGACAGAAAGTCAAAAGGACTTCCAATACATTCACACACAGCTGGAAATTCTCAAGCAGAGAGCCGAGTTTCTCAATGAGTCGCTGATAAGCTTGTCTGGCATAATAGGGGGCGCCCGAGCTCTCAAGGAAGCTAGGAAGTTGACCCGCGAGACTAAGACGGTCAAGACGCTGACATTTGTGGCCATGGTTTTTGTCCCGCTGGCCTTTACGACGGGGTTGCTGGCGTGCACGATGGCGATTTACTTGGCTGGGAGCGGCTCTGGATCTATCCTGCTTCCTCGGCCACGGTGGCTTCGATGATGGTGTCATTCCGCGGATCTCTAATATTTTCGTGTGTGTTAGCTGCGCTTGTTTGGATACATAATTACACCTAATTCCCTCTTCGAACTGAAGAATCTGTACCTTTTCACCACTAATACTGATCGAACTTGGTCTGTATGTACTCCCTTTTTTACGAAGTTCTTCATCTTGTTCATGAGCGGTCGCATTTCTTTTCAACTGGGGTTCCGCCTCGTCTCTGACCCCCTGCCTTATTTCTTTACCATGCACACCCGGGGATACAGAATATCGTCTTCCAAGACTGGCTCCTTAGCCAGCTGAGTCCCCAATGTCCGTCGGACTTTGACAATTGTTGGGTTGAGCTCTGGATAGTGGGCCAAGCCCAAAAATCCGCCACTGATAAGTCGTGAAGACTTGCGGATCTGGGGGTTCGTACTTTGTATTTACTCCGAGCACGCAGAATAAACCTGGCAGCTGGACAATGCAAAGAACAGTCATATCAACAATTGGTTAGTTACCATGACCCTCGCACTCGCACTCGGCTATCTTGCCCCTTCAATGATTTCAGCTGCACAGCCGTTAGGTGGAGTCAGGGGCTCATGTCGGAGAGTTCGGAACGTGGGAAAAATATAGGAAGCTCTACTTCGACTGGTTTTGATACACATCTGACAATATCCTCAAAAAAAACCCTCGACTGATGGCAAGTCCTTATCCGACTATTATGACACTCGAAAACGCTGTGCAGCTATCACCGTCAGTGTTCCTCTACAAACCCGATGCCGAGACAGGCAAAAGAATCGCCCAAGGGCCGCGTCTTATCATCCTCGCCACCTGGGCATTTGCACATAATGGACACATTGCGAAATACGTCGAAAGATACCAGGAGATGTACCCTGAAGCCCCCATCCTCATTCTCAGAAGCTTTCTGAGGCATTTCTTTTGGATCTCAGCAGCAAAGGAGCAGTTGACGCCGGCTGTCTCAGTCATTAGAAACGTCCTGGGGGTAGAAGAGGACCCTGCAAACACCCAGATCGAACTCTCGAAGCCACCTCTGCTCCTCCATGTCTTTTCCAATAGTGGACTTGCGACGGCGTATAATCTATCTGACGTGTATGCTGCAACTTCAACGGGCGACAACAAAAGACTGCCCTTGCATGCAACCGTGTTTGACTCGACACCGGGTCATTACGAGTACTGGTCGGTGGCATCGGCCGTCATGTATGGCGTACCCCGTGGCTTTTCACTACAGCGCATGATTGCATTGCCTCTGGCCCATTTCCTGAGTGCGTTCCTATGGGTTTGGGTACACATCTTTCAAGGTGAAGACTGGGTAGGAGTCTATGCACGAGCAAGCAACGACCATGGGCGTATCATGGAGACGAGCAGGTCCTACATCTACAGCAGTGCGGATCCGCTGGTGCAGTCTCGTAAGGTTGAAGCCCATGCTGAAGATGCCAGGTCTCGAGGCTTCTCGGTGGTTCACCTGGCGAATTTTCATGATAGTGCCCATGTGGCACATTCTCGGGCTGATCCAGTACGATACTGGGGGATTGTGAAGCAGACTTGGGAAGGGAGCGCACAAGCGGCTTGATCTATTTAGTCAAAGGGACACCAAACTATAGACATGGGCCGCTTTCAATGGATGTAACTTCTCTTATTGTGTTTTGTGTATTGAAGCTACTATCTAGTTGGCAGCCTCCTGGGCAGCGCTGAAAGCGTGGAAACTGCCAGTTGCTCGAGGATACTGTACCTTACTCGCCCCATTTGTACCATTTGTGCCATTGGTACCGTTGCTAGTGATTCCATTAAGATGGCCACCATTTGAAGCAGCTTCCTCAGGTTCGCCCCATGCGCCACCACCGGGAGTGTGGACAACACATCGATCACCCACCTTCATGTCAACCTGGCCTCTTGAACCCATGCTCACCCACCGCTCACTTCCATCTTCTAGCTTCTTCACCCAGTAATTCCCACCGCACTCGCCGGGCTCGCCACCCAGCATGCCGTAGGGCTGGTGAACTCTGCGTTCGGTAATGAGGGAAAAGGTCAGGGGAGATCGACACTCAAAGTCTCGTACTACGCCACAGCCGCCGTTGAAGCGACCCTTGCCACCGCTGCCTTTGCGGATCGAAAACTCGCGCATCAGTATGGGATATCTTCGTTCGATAATCTCAACGTCTGTCGTTCGAGTGTTTGTCATGTGGATTTGGACACCACTGGCCCCGTGCCAAGTTGGCCCTGCACCTTCGCCGCCGCAGATGGTCTCTCCATAACCATACGCAAAGCCGCCTTCCTCGTTGCGGCCGCCAAACATGCCAAAGCAGTTCATGCATCCCTGAGAGCCAGCTGCTGCTCGGAGTGCCTTGAGGAGGAGGTCGACGAGGCGTTGGGAGGTGAGAGTGTTGCCGCAGCAGACTGCTGGCCCGGCGGATGGGTTGAGGAATGTGCCTTCGGGAAGGATGACCTCTGCTGGGTTGAGACAGCCCTGGTTCAGAGGGATATCAGACCCGATGAGGAGTCGGGAGACGTAGATGATGGCGGAGTAGGTAATGGCCGGAGGAGCATTCATGTTGGACAACATCTCGCAGCTTGTGCCCGTGAAGTCGAACTTGGCCGACCCGTCCTCTTTCAGAGTAATGGCAACCTTCATAGTTGATCCATTGTCGAGCTTGTCAATCGCACGCAGTGGCGCAGAGCCGAAACGTTGATACGCCGACTTGAAGTAGGCTCGAACGGCTACCTCGGCATTCTCCTGGATCTTGCGCATGTAGAAGTGAACAACACTCTTTCCGTACTCCTGCATGAGAGCTTGGATGAGTGTGCTTCCCTTGTGGTTCGCGGCCACTTGGGCCTTGAGATCGGACAAGTTGTCGCCCAGCCGCCGCGAACCGTTGCAGCCAGGATACTTGCCAGGCTCAAGCAGAATTTTCACAATGCCTTCTTCGTCAAAGTGACCATCTCGGACGAGGAAGAATGATTTAATGGCAGCACCTTCTTGCCATAGCTCAGTGGAGTTTCTGCGAATTGTTAGTTTGATTAGGCAGATGAACGACATATTTTCACTTACGGAGGCATGGAGGTGCCTTCATAGCCACCAATGTCAAGATGGTGGCCTCGAGCTGCGGTGTAGAAGCAAATCGTTTTGCCATCTTCATCAAACACGGGAGTGATGACGGTGATATCTGTAAAGCCTGTCAATACGATGAAATCACGGGAAACTGTTGGAGGAATGAAACGTACCAGGTAAATGAGTCCCGCCAGCTTCGGGATGATTCGAGACAAGCACATCGCCTGGTCTTATCTTTCCAAAGTGAAGTTTATGCTGGTATTTGACAGCGTAGCTCATGCTGCCGAGGTGAACAGGCACATGGGGAGCGTTGGCTACGAGTTCTCCGTCTGGACTGAAGATGGCACAGGAAAAGTCCAAACGCTCCTTAATATTTAGCGACAAGCTCGTTTTCTGAAGGGTTCGACCCATCTGCTCGGCGATGCTCATGAACCGGTGGGAGAAGATGCTCAGTTTGATGGGATCAACGGCTTCACTGGCCAGGTTGCTGGATGCAGACTTGGATTCGCTCTCGGCGAGGTCAATAATCACATGCGATGTCAAAACTCGGGCTTGAGCACCAGGAACAACCACAATTGTCTGCGTGTTGTCAATAATCATCGCAGGGCCTGTAACAGTGCTGCCAGGCTTCAACTTGTCAAGGAGGTGAACTCTGGTAGGTTGAGGCTCGGCACCGCCAAAATATGTTTGCGACTTGAATGATTAGCTTCGTAAAGGAGAAATATTAAGCCGCTACTCACCGTCTCAACTTCACCGGTTGTGACATTGAAGAATGAAGTCGCCTTGAGTTCCTTGACTAAAAGGTCATTGTCATGGCTGACCTCACTGCTCTTGCCAACGCCTCGAACGCGAATGTCATCAACAATTACCTTGCGAGAGCTCGGGAAAATAAAAGACAGCTCTCTAAGATGTTCTCGCTCCAAAGCTGCTCTCCAATCACCGTCGGCGGGCTCTTCGATCATGAAGTTGGTATCGGTTCCATGGTAGCGAAGATTGAGGAAAGGCTCGTAGATCATGGCTTCCTCGGGGATACCTTGATCGAGTAAGGCTTGATGGACTTGTTTCTGAAGTACCTTGATCCTCTCCTGAATACGAGGTACGCTCTCGTCCGAGAGTGTCTCAGAGCAAGGCTCTTGCGCCTCCTGAACTACTTCTGCCAGAGCCATGCCATATGCTGAAAGGATGCTGGAGTACTTGTGGACAATGATTCTCTTGATACCGAGCTTGGCCGCAATTTCGCATGCATGTTGACCACCTGCGCCACCAAAGCAAGACAGGTTGTGTTCGGCTGTTTCGAAGCCCCTCGCCTCAGTCAGGGCTCGGATCGGCCGACTCATTGATTCATTGGCAATGTCAATGAAGCCGTGTGCGACCTCGTATGCTCTCATTTGGCGCCCAGAATCGGCGCTGATCTGAGCGGTCAAAGACTCAAACTTTTCTGCTACCAAATCGTAGTCAAGTGGAAGGTTTTCTTCAGGCCCAAAGATGGCGGGGAAGAACTTTGGTATTAAGCGGCCGAGGCTGGATGACGGTCAGGATCAGAAGATTCCCTAAACAAAAACGGTAACTTACAAGAGATTTGCATCAGTCACAGTCAAAGGGCCACCTTTTCGATATGAAGCTGGACCAGGATGAGCGCCGGCACTCTGGAACACGTTAGCCATGTCATGAAGGTAAGGCTGAAGGAACTGACCTCGGGCCCAACTTTGAAGAGACCGTTGCTCCAAAACAAGATGCTGCCGCCACCACTTGCTACCGTATTGATGTCGAGCTGCGGAGTTTGGATAGATACACCGGCCGTGGTAGTCTCGAAGACGTGCTCGAAGGAGCCACCGAACCGACTTACGTCGGTCGAAGTACCGCCCATGTCGAACCCTACCACTGGTGACTTGCCATCGTATGAAGTCCGAGCGTATCCCACAACGCCTCCTGACTCTGCCGTTAGATATGTTGTTGAAATTTGCAATGCAAGACCTTACCTGCAGGACCGCTAAGGACACCTCGAAGACCTCGGAAGCTCTTATGGCCAACAAGACCACCGTCACTCTGCATGAATTCGCACGTCACTCCATCAAGATTACCATCTTGGAATCCGTTCGCGAATCCGTCAATGTACCTGACAATTTCGGGTGTCAGGTATGCGTCTACGGACGCTGAACTGCCCCGAGATATCGCTTTGATCATCTTCGCTCCAACTCCTGATGAAGTTGATACGTGGCTGAAACCAATTTCGCGAGCAATTTCCGCGATGCGGTCCTCGTGATTCGGGTAGAGATATGAATGCACAAGACAGATGGCTAACGCATCGACGCCAGATTCTTTGATGCTAGTCAACTTGGTGCGCACTTCATTTTCGTCTAGGGATCGGATAATGCGTAGCATGTCACCGGTGGTGCCTTTAACGAGCACTCCTGGGATCTCCTCAAGGTTATTGTTGACTCCATCGGGATTCTCATCGAACCCCTCGACGGTAACGCGTTCGGAAACCTCAACAACCTCATCGTAGAGTAACTGGGGCTTCTCAATACCCAGGGCGAACAGCTTAGGCCTGGACTGGTATCCGATATCGAGAAGATCTCGGAAACCTTGCGTGACAACAAAGGCATGTCGAGTGCCTTTCCGTTCCAGCAGCGCTGTAGTAATTGTGAGATTTACAAATTCATATAGTCAAGGCGTGACGTACCATTTGTAGCGACCGTGGTCCCCATGCGAATAGAGTGAATCAAGTCTTTGGGGATGGGAGCCCCCCGCGGGATTGACACACCACTCACGTTCTGGAGAACCTGGCGAATGCCTGGCCATACGTTTAGCCATAGTACGATATTGTCCTCGCATCGCTCGACTCACCTTCTGACGGAGCATCTGCGTAGTTGCCGGGATCCACCGATAGGAGCTTGATCACTATATCCTGGTGACCGGGGATTGAGGCCCAAATATCGGTGAAGGTGCCCCCTCGATCTGGGTGATATCCATGTTAATCAATCATTGGAGAGTCAAGAAATTTGAAGAAGCGCTCACCAATGGCGAATTTGATGCTTTTGGGAGGAATAGGCTGTGAAGTCGTGACCGCCATAATTTCGTCGTTATCGAGATCCTCGACCTGAATAATGCTCGAGAGTCAAGTCTTGCTTGCATCTTCTATCATCACCTTTGGGCCCAACAGGGTGTTATTATAATACCAATGTATCTAGACGAATCCATCTCGAATCTGCTCTTTGCTTCATCCCCCTGCCGAGGCCGGTGATAACCATCGCATCCACGTACTGCTCGATTCGAACTGCCCCAACTCCAGCCCCTTGTCAGACAAGTCCCACACCCCCCTCACGATAATGACGCTGCTCGTCGTCCAACCACGATAGCTGGGTGCCATTCTAAGCCTTCGGAGCCACTAGTCACGCCCAGATTACAGGGGTCTTCGTTTCGACCTGCCTCGCTTTTACGGAATATCGCCTATCTTCCCCCCGCACGCCAGCTAGTTGATACAGATAGCTCAACGAACTGATTCAAGCCTCAACCATGTTCGCTGTCCTGGAAACGTAGATGCGGGGAGGGTCGCAAAGTAGGCATCTCGCAAGCGGCCTTGCCAGGACACGACGCCCTGGCCTGGAAACTGGAAAAGGAAAGATAGTGACGGTTAAAGACACGCGATAAGACGGGTTATAAATTCCAGCTTTGTGTCGCAGCCTTGCCGCTCGAGGATTTCATTAGTGAGCGAGAGTTTACAACTGTCCAGTTGCATCTTGCCTGTTAATCAGTCCACAGCTCATATCCTATTCCGCCATGGCTCCGGATGATTCGAAAGACCTCGAGCGCGTGCAGTCGCAACGCAACGGGGATACCACGGAGATCGACATGACCACAGGGGACACAGCAAAAGCCAAGGATGAGGCGGCCAAATTTATCATTGCGCACCAAAACTATCCGCCCATGACACCGGAGATTGAGAAGAGAGTCAAGAAGAAGATTGACGCCTGGATGATTCCGATTTGTTTCCTGACAGCCACCCTTGGAGCTGTCGACAAGGTTCAGCTGGGAACTGCGGCGCTGTACGACTTTAGAGAGGACAACAACCTCACGGGTGAAGAGTATAGCTGGCTGGGTAGTGTTTTGTCTCTCGGTGTAAGTCACTGAAACCCTCCACCGTTAGGTTTCTCTGAGGACTTTATTGACCGACATGACAGCAACTCGTTGGTCTGTTTACCATGTCTTATCTGGTTCAACGCGTCCCTCCGGGCAAACTTCTCTGCTGTGCATCCCTTACCTGGTCCAGCTTGACTATTCTATACCCTGCATGTCACAACTGGGCTGGATTCATGACCTTGCGATGCCTGCTTGGGTTTGTCGAGGCTGCCATTACACCGAGTCTGACCATGATCATTGCCTCCTTCTACCGGAAAAGCGAGCAGCCCACTAGGAATTCCAGTAAGTCAACAAAGTAAATACTCCATTCATGGTAGCTGACTAAGGGATACAGTCATCTTTGCCTACTTTTCTTCCATCTTCAACGGTTTCTTCTCTTGGGTGATTGGATACATCCCCGAAGACGCACCGCTCAAACGTTGGCAGTATCTCTACCTGCTCACTGGAACAATCAACATTTGCTACTCCATCTTCATCTTCTTCGTCATGCCCGACAACCCAATGAACGCCAAGTTCCTGACGGAAGAGGAAAAGTACTACGCCACGCAGCGACTCGCTGAAAACCGCACTGGCATCTCGAACAAGGATAACGAGTGGAAATGGTACCAGGTGCGGGAGGCTCTCCTCGACGTCAAAGTCTGGATCATCTTCTTTTTCAACATTGCCATCAACATTCCCAACGGAGGTCTCATCACATTCGGATCCATCATCATCCAGAACCTTGGCTTTGATGCCCTCGAGTCGAGCTTGCTCACGATGCCTTTTGGAGTTTTGGCCACTTCTGGAGCCTGGGTTTTCAGCTACATTGCTTCTCGCTGGCGGAACAGGCGAACCATCGTGGCCTCGATCGCCTTGCTACTGCCTCTGTTTGGTACCGCTTTGGTCTATGGTATCTCTAGGTCCAATGTTGCAGGCCAAATGGTTGGTCTTTACTTGATGTACTTTTATTGGCGTAAGTGTTTCACAAAATCAGAAAGTGACTGCGTCTAACGAGCAACAGCGCCCTACATTGTCTGCGTTTCACTGCCGCAGGCCAACACCGCCGGACAGACCAAGAAGGCCGTCACTTTTGCCCTCGTGACCATCGGTTACTCTGGTAAGCTAAACCTGACTCTGTTAAATAAGTACGAAGCTGACGGTACAAGTCGGAAATCTCATCGGCCCGCAGACCTTCCGAGCCAACCAAGCACCCAAGTATACCGGAGGCGTGGTTGCCATGCTCTGCTGCTACTGCGTCAGCATGTTGCTTTGCGGACTGTATCTTTTGGTGACCCTTTGGGAGAACCGTCGCCGTGATCGCCTACACGGAAAGCCGGAGGAGGTTCACATGGGTACGACCGAGGGTCTTGAAGACTTGACGGACAAGGAGCAGGAGAAGGATTTCAGATACACTCACTAAGTAGCTTGATAAACGCTTTTATGTTTGTGATTAAAGAGAGGATTTCGTGTGTTAGTCATAGGAACTGGCTTAGTTTAGAGACGAGAATCGCAACACGAACCTATTTTTCTCATACAGACCAGCCTCGACGGGAGATTGCCGAATTCTTGAGTCATTTAAGTATAAATAGTGATATCAATGCAGTATACGCTCACAGCTTTGTATCACAGCTTCGACTCAATATCCTGACCAGAAAACTCTGTAATGTCCTTCAAATCAAGAACATCTCCCACCCTCCAGCTCACATCACCCCCTGTCCCGCCTTTATTCTTCCACCTCCAGCTCTTATGGGCTTGATTTCCCTCCTCGATGACCGTTTTGACCCATGACCCAATGACAGGGAGCATCTTGAATGCATGTCCGGAGTCTCCAGCCACTACAATGAGTCCTTGCTTTCCAGGTACATAGTCAATGATGTAGTCAGAGTCCGAAGTGTCCGCCACCCAACACATTTTCTTATGTACAAGCGGTCGTTGGGCTAGGGCAGGCAATGTTTCGCGTAAAAGCTTGCGAACAGCCTCTTCATCATGCTTAGGAATGTAGGACGAGTCGGCGGGAGGAAGAGACGTCTCTTCCAGGTTGAAGTTTGTGATCCCAGCACCAGACGGACAAAGCTTCAAGATGTTGGTTTTCGGATCCGGTTCGAAAAAGAAGCCTATGTCCCGAGCGTAGGTCACGGGAATCCCCTTGAGTTGTGCTGCTTCCATGGCGGTCAACTGGACGTGAGCCACACTCCATGCTTTCGCGGTGACCTGGGAATTGATGGACGGAAGCAGACTGGCGACTGAGGCGCCGAGTGTCAGAACTACGACATCGGCATCGTATTGTTTGCCAGAAGCAGTTATGACGCCTTGGCAGGTGGACTCCTTCCAGACAAGACTCTTCGCGGCGTCTCCAAGTAGGAATTTGACCCCTCGGTCGCAGCAAGCGGCATAGGTTGCCTTCAGGGCATCTCCGGCATGTGCGTATCCAGCGTAACGATTGAAGTAACCTCGCCATTCCATCGGACCATCGAATACCGGAGCGACAGCTCGGATATCATCCCGAGAATTGATTGGCTTAATTTGGCCTGAAAATGCTGGGTGCTCAGATATGGAAGAGAGAGATTTTGCGAGCGTCTTTTTGGCCTTTTCAGGTGCGGCGAGAGAATTGGTGAGGAGATAGCCGACTTGATGAAAATACGGCGCGAAAAGAGGATTCTCTTTCCATTCCTTGATAGCTTCCTGCGTCATGTCAGACGGATTTCTTCATGACTCGCGGACTTGACAAGCAGCTTACCAGCGCCAATTCCGTGTACCAAGGGTCCTCATACTCGGCCCGGATGATCTTGTTGAGGTCGTTGCCTGCGGAATCCTCAGGCGGCATGTATGGGCTTTTTTCTAGAACGGTGATGTTCTTGTAGCCCCCTTTTGCGAGGTGATAGGCCGTGGAGAGGCCAAAGGTGCCGCCGCCAACGATGAGAATGCTTTTCTCGGCCATTGTGAATGAGGGGTAAGTTTATGATGTTGGGAGAGATGCCGCCAGTTGCCGGAGGGTAGCAAGATCGAAGGGTTGGGATCGTTATTCCCGAGACTGAGTGTCTCCTCTATGAATGCTTGAATACTGATGTTCAAGTTTAATAATAAGATGACAAGAGCCTCTCCTCACACTCTCCAGCGGAATAGCCCGGTCTAGCGTGCTGTAGCATTCTTATCGTGCCATCCTTCTTCCAAATGCCGATGATAGGAGCTAGAATCTGAGGCAGTTCTAAACGAGCTTCCTCAAGGCCATGCCAGAGTCAGCCGATTGCGGGGGAGGGGCTCTCGATCCACACATACAATCATGAGTCCTAATCTCGGGACATGGATACCGAGTATTGATAGGCTGTCGCCCTGTTATCTTGCGTACCTATCTACGGTAGCTTGCCTTGGGCCGAGATCCCTGCTGTTGTCCGAGAGCAGGACGCGACCCCTCCTTTCCTTCTTCTCCTCGCGTCATCTCATCAGCGAGCCTAACTCTTGCTGCTCCATCATCCTGACCTCTCCACATCAATGAGACCGAGGATAAAGTGGTCTGTTTGTCTTATATCTTGACATGGCTTGTTCCACGACGAGGCGGGGCCGGAAGGCGGAGCTCAGGGTGCGGACTGGGTGTAGACGATGTCGAGAGCGCCGAGTAAAGTGCCCAGGTACGTTGCTCCCTGTCGGTGGTCTAATGATCGGTGATTTGGGCACCTATCTGACCTCATCGGTTAGAACAGAAGCCCGTCTGCAAATCTTGCGAAGTTCGCGGTTATACCTGTAGCTACGAAACAGTATTGCGCTGGGGCGAGGTTGACGTATTCGACTCGGTTGGTAGACATCGATATGCTACATCTACGCATGATTGGATGTTCCTCAACGCTGGTTACCAGGATTTTGAAGACTGTCGATCATCTCCATCAAGGCCTCAACCTCAAACAAAATACGATGCACGCGTTGCCGTTCCAAACGTCAGCAACAAAGCTCCCCACCTCGCTGAGATAATCGACGAGGATACCTTTTGGTACGGCCATGAGAACGACAACTGTCTCCTTCCTTCATTATCCCCTCTTCAACTATCCCCAGTCGAGGTACACCTATGGGAGTACTTTCACAAGGCCATCTCTCCGTCCTGCGTTTTGAACCCCAACGCAAACCCATATCAAGACGTGATCCTGAGGATTGCCGCACACGGTGGCCGGACATCTCCCTTACTCCACGGCGTCTTAGCTATATCAGCCAGTCAGTTGTACAATCTCGGCAATCACAGCTTTCTTGAATCATCATGGAAGTATCGCCACCAAGCACTGCGCGGCCTGAGACTTGAGATAGCAAAGTACGAAGTAGGACTCCAGGATGTCATGCGAGCGGGACAAATGGTGGCTGCAGTTTTGCTCATGTGTTTTATGGAGGTAAGTCACCAACACAGATTTTCATCTTCAACGTCTCACAGTTAGTTATCTTAGATCAGTCACGATTGCGCCGACTCTTGGGTTCTTCACGCCGACTTTGGTCGGGGGCTCATCCAAAGCATCGAGGAGAGTCAGCTCCGCGACCCGGATATAGAAGCCCTCTTCACTTTTGCAAATGCGTACATCGTCTCGCATGAGATATTTGCGCACACAGCCTGGAGTCCTGCTCGTGGCCACGACTACCATGAGTCTATGGCACAGCTATCCGACGACGAGAATCTCCAAACAATCACTGGGTGTTCAAAGGAGTTTTTACAGATACTATCCGGTATTAACCTCTTGGCTGCTGACGTGGAACGATGCTCCAAATCTACACCTCTATGCAAAGATATAGAGATACTGGACCAAAAGCGTCTCGAACTCGAAAGAAGGCTGCATAGCTGGAATTTGGAACAACAACCAAGCAATCTTGATGAAGACATCCCGGAAAGCATCCTGGTCGCAGAGACGAAGCGTTTGGCAGGGCTTCTATACCTTTACTCTCGTACCAGCCATCTTGGGCCGAGAGATCCTTGCATTCTTCGTCTCACTTCGCGGATTCTTCATTTAATCTCCAAAGTCACCTTCAGAACAAATTCTGTCCTGTGGCCGCTCTTCATGGTGGCTACTCTCGGCGTTCGTCCCGAGTGTGATGCCGACCGCGCTGCGGTTCTGGAGAGATTGGACTCACTGCAAAGAACAAGACAACTGGGGAGTGTGAAAAAGGCTCGGAAATTGATTGATCATGTCTGGAACGTGCGAGATCTTCATACATCAGCGTCAAATTTGGGGTGGAATGTCTTGGAAATGACGGCTTGTCAGGACAAAATCAGTCTTGCTTGAAGGACTGAACAAGATTGTAAAGGCATTACTGTTCAGTTACTATACACCTTCCTGAGTCGGCAATTGCATTGATATCCAACATTCTAGTGACCTAACACCCCTTCTGCAGCATCTCATCACTTCTTCGCCATGGCTCTCTGAGCAGCCATCCCGTACTTGTACAACTTCCATTTAAGGCCAGTGCTATGGCCGAAACCGATCCGCTCATGCGAAAACTTCATGTCATGTTCGAAGCGAGGCACGCTCAGCTTGTCATAGGCCGCTACTGCTGCCTCGAGTGACCCTTTGCGACAAAGTTGTTCAGCCAAATCCCAGCCATCTTTGAGAGCCGAGTTTGCGCCTGTAAGCACATAAGAGTTGAGTACATGGTTGGAATCTCCAATGAAAACGACTCCCCGTAGATGCGCATCGTGGAGAAAGGGCTGTTTTTCTTTGGCTGGTCGGATAAAGGTTGTTGACGGATCTGTTGCATTGATAACAGACTTGGACGGTTCATTGAACATGGGCGCAGTTTTCAGTGCCTCGCTCTTCAGTGCTTCAAACTCTTCAGGCGAAACAGGGCCGTTTCTTGCCTTGCGTTCAGGTCCAAGGCGACTTAGTGCCCAGCCAATAGTGTGCTTATCGAACGGCGTATATATGCAGCAGACGCCTTCCCCCGAAGACATTTGTAGACCATAGTCTTCATGAATTGGGTGAGGAAGACCACCGGAGAAACGAGAGATGCCCCCGATTTGGGTTGCGCCGACATACTGTAGCGTCATATCGTCGGGTCGAAAGCTTCCTCGAATCTTGCTGTCTGCTCCATCCGCTGCGATGAGGATGTCGCAAGTCTGGGTCAAAGTACTTCCAGCCTTGATGTTGGAGATTGTGACCTGGATCTCTCCACTTCCGAGTCGCTCTGCTGCGGAACAGGTGCACTCCCAATTCCACACAGCGTTGCTACGCTCGGCCTGGACTAACAGTATCCGTTTGAGACTCTCTCGAGTCATTCGGATTGTAGCCGCTGGCAAGTCGCCAAATGGCTTTGGATTGAGGGTGGCAAGTTGCTTCCAGTCATCACTCCAAACGCGAATAACACCGCTGTTGAGAGTCGCATGCGCCAGAGCATCACTCAGTAATCCAAGTTGTTGCAGGGCGACGAGCCCTTCATCTTGGCTGCCTCCATTAATTGTCAGCATATAAGGGTCTTGCTGCAGTGAGCCTTCGCGATCATTTTGCTCAAAGACGGTGATCTCGGGTCGTTTTAGGGAAGGATCCCAGAGCTGGTGGAGGGCAGCCACAAAGGCCAATCCTGCAATTCCAGCACCTGCGACGACAATTCGCTTTCCTGCTAGGAACTCGCCGGGTTGTGTCGTCATCGTATAAGTTTATAAGGAAAAATGATTCGTGATTGCTGAAGCAAAGATCTAATAGTCTATTTGTGACTAGGACCAAGGGGAAGAGTGGTGTGGGTTATATAGAAGAACGAGAGGCGCATAATGTCTATCGGCTTGCCATCGATGCTGACAGATCATTTGAATCAATCACACTCGTACCCTTGAAGGCAGCGCAAATCGTAAAGGCAGCATTTTAGAACAACTGTTGGGTTCATTGAGTGTCGGCTAAATGAAATATCCGTCATGTAGAGGCCATTCGGAATTGTTAGGTCCGGTTCCTTTGGTAGGTACCTCTCGGAGTTTCTTATTATCCATGACTGAAAGGATTCATAAAACTCGGTGACCAGAGATCCGAGGTCTAACTAGAAGACCTATTGAGAATATGGGAGAGTTGGGGATGAGTTGAATATATAAGCAGTGCATTTGACCATTGCTAGAGTCTCCTTAGTGTTCTCTTTCCTGTTCATTGTACAATTGCTTGATTGTGTCCTCGAATGATCGCGTATAGCGGCCGAGACTTGCAGGCCACAGCGACATTAGAAGCCTAAAACCGCGCGCAGGGGTGATTCTCAGCACGTTTCTCCATCATTAATGACTGAACGTCACCCCTAGCCTCTAGTTTCAGTGCCAAAGCTCGGGATTCGGGCACCAGTTGTGTGCGAATACCGCCTGACTCGTAGGATTCTGCGCCATGCTTACTCATAATACTGGACTGGCCTGCTAATCTCGGGCCAATGGTAAACGGATATAGCGGACATTGCGGGCTGGTAGGCAAATCCTGAGTCCCCGAGTTGCAATTGCTGCAACTTACATTCACTATACGGTCACCATGATATCCAGCTCCGAAGCCGAAGCAGCAGCGAAGAAACGTCGCTCCCGGGCAGCATGCGAAGAGTGTCGGCGTCGCAAGCTACGATGCGATGGCGTACAGCCCCAGTGCGGCGTCTGCCGAGCATCAGGGTTGGATTGCGAAGTGACGCCCCGCGATACGAGGGGACCCAAGAAGGGGCACCTGAAGGCGTTGAAGAGTCGTATCGCACACCTCGAGGCTCTACTGGAGAAAAACAATGAGGTGAAGCCGCCGCAACAGGATCAACTCGTCCTTGGAAACGATCCATCCGCGGAGATCTCCAATGCGCCAGCCCCGGACGCGCATTCTTGGCTACCAGAGGTGACAACAGTGACTCCAGATTTTGAGACACTTTTGCCGTTGAACATTATGGCAGATGCTTGTAGTCTACCGCCATGGTCACTGGCTTCAGCATTCCCGCTCAACTTTGACATACAGATGAGACTGACAGACTTGGTGAGAGCCGAGTTGTAAGACTACGCACATCACCTGCGTTTGAATGAGACTAATTGCATTGGATAGGGATCAGCTCTACATGGATCGTGTACATATTTCCATTCCTATTATCCACCAGCGGCGGTACATGTCGTGGTCAAAATCTCATCCACAATCACCAACGCGTACGTGCCTGCAGTACGCCATGTGGACGCTGGCAACTCTACTTTCAGCTCAATTTCGGGATCTCACAGATCCCTTGTACCGGGAAACCAAGAAGATGCTGGAAAGCCTCTCAGTCGAAGGTAACGGTGACGCATGTGACATCGAGCTGGTACAGGCTTGGGTCCTACTGGTCGTGTGTGAGTCTATGCGCGCCTATCATCGACAGGCTTGGATGAGCAGCGGGCAGTTGTTTCGCATAGTGCAGGCGTTGCGATTCCACGAGATTGATCTTCCCCGAAACAAGGCTTCTTCTGCAGCATATTCCCCGGGAGATGGGCAGGCCGATGTGATTGAAACTGAAGAGAGGCGGCGGGTATTCTGGATGGCCTACCTTCTTGACCACCTTTTGAGCATGCGAAATGACTGGCCCGTCACCTTGAACGAGCACGTGGTAAGCTTTTGAGGTTATGCTTGGTGAATATTCGCAAGTTAATTATTTCTAGGTCTGCACACGCCTGCCAGTGAGTGATGCAGACTTTCAGAGCAGTCTCCACGTCAAAGGCCCGTTTCTCAGCGAAGCCATTGCAGAGCCTGGCCTGCTTGTGCAGTCCTCATTCACTGAGTGCCTTATCCTGGTTACAATCTCCGGGCGTGCCCTACTCCGCGGCCAGTTCTCCAACATCTCCAAGGCCTTTGGCGGGGGCGTTTCGTACTCTGAGGAGCAGCATCGTTGGCTGAGCAGTCTGCTGAGCAGTCGGCTTGACGTCCTCTCACGGTGTTATCCAGGTCCGCTCGAGGCAAATGACCCGCTGATTCTGTTTGCCAATATTCTGGGCGAGGCTACTGTGCTGTACCACTGCAAGAGTATGATGGACCTGGAAGTAGATCAGGATGGTCTATCAGATTCTAGCGATGACTTGTTTGACTGGCGGGACCGGGCTCTCAAAGCTTCAAAAACCATTATACATCTCGCCAGCACTTTGCGCGACTTGCATTACTCCAAGGTAAGTGACCTTTGCATCGGAATAAACTGCATCTCCTGCTGACCTTTGTTAACTTATAGATCCATCCCCTCACACCGATCCCTCTGTTTGTTAGCGGCGAGTTTCTCTTTGACAACCGGTTTCGCTGGGAGCCTTTTCTTCTGTGCCTGCGGGAATTGGCCCAGATCTTTCGCGAGCTCGGCAACGTCAACGACCATATAGAAAGCTACATGGATTTGTTATCACGATCATGTCTTCCCAAGTCGGCTGAGATGGTTAAGAATGTCTGACGCGACGTCGACGAGATACACATGATGAGAACTGGATGCCTTTTACGGCTTTCAGTTCGGTGTTTCCGATCAACTATTTACTGACCAGTGCCCTGAGCAATGGCTCTGGCCCATTCAAAAATGATGAACAGACCACATGAGTCTACTTCAATCCTAGCATCGCTTGACTGCTCCAGCCGGTGTGTTGGTCAATAGTGGCAACGCCGTGATATGCTCGAATCGGCGAAATGCACTGCCTCACGATATGGTTCCTGCAAATCCTGCCCAAATTCCAAAGGATGGAATAGTTTCCCAATGACGGCGCATCATGTTGATTGGACAAAACTCGAACATTGGCCTTCAACCAAGGTCCATTCGATATGCGCGAGCCTGGGAAGCAATTGGTTGTCCAGTTGCGAAACTCTGGTTCGATCCACAAGCCAAATCTTTCACACCATGTCATGGCCAACAAGGATGTGTGGCTGTGGTAGTTCATTTCCTAGAATCCGGAAAGCTCCAGCGTAAAAGACAACTCTACTTGTCCTGTTCTCGGTGTTCCTTATCGGGCAATCGCCCAACGAAGACCCCAAACTACTACATACAATTTATATTCGATTCGTTATTGAAAGCCAGGCTCACTCAACATAATATTCTCGTATGAGCTCAATCTGGTCTCGTTTCTCTCTACTCGTGCCATCGTTTCAAGCCCCCTCTAGCGCCATGGATCACCAATCTCTCACCCCTTATCCATGCAATTTCCACCTCTTGGCAGTTATCCTTACTGCATCAGAACCCCTGGCCCTCCAGCTTCAGCCACGCTACTGCCACTAACATGCCATTTTTCTAAATTTGCGGTGCGGCTGAGCTTTGCCCACCTTCCGTCTCTCCACCATGTCCAAACTATTTACCTCGCACCTCTCTGTTCATACTCGGTAGATGTCTGAAGCCAGACGATTCGATTCACGTCAATTTGCAATCACTACTAGTCTTGATACCATCTTTATCATGGCTTCTAATGAGAATCATCATGTTTCTGCCGTTGCTGGCTCCCACCCCGATGCGGCGCAGGACTCAACCAACCAAGAAAAGAGAGATGTTTCCCTCAAGCAAAAGTCCAGTAACGAGGCTTCCACGGGTGCCGACGATCAATGTCCACTCGTGAATGACACCTTGGGCCTCAATTTCGGAGAAATACAAGGTCTCGATTTCAGTGCAGAAATACAGCGAGCCACCAACCGCCTTGGAGATGCTACGTCGCAAAGCACAGCTGAGAACCAACCACATGTCGAGGACTCACCACACCCTCTTATAAACGCAGAGATCGCCAATCAGCCTATTCCCTTGTCACAAGGGGGGAATCTTGAAGGAAGCAGTGAACGCACATCAAGTCCTACAACAGAGCCAGACACATCGAGAACAAACACGCCCAAGTCGAATCAATGGAGATCAAAATTGAAGAGCATATTTTCAACCAAGAAAGACCGATGCGCGACGGCGACAGAAAACACTCGAGCAACTGAAAGGCCAGAAGACTCCAGCGAGTCGCTTTCCAGGGTTCCAAATACAAGACAGACACAGCAGCCAGTGGACTCGCCTGAAACCCCTCACACCACCTCTGGAATCGCACCCGAAAGGACTCGGCCTGAGATACCGAGATCTCCTTTAAATATTCCATCGAACGGGAAATCACGGGCTCACAAGTTCAAGTCACTGGCTCTTAAACCGCGACGCGAAACTCCGCCTCTGAAACTGCCTCCGCTACGCCCAGGAAGAGTCCGTCACCTCCACGTCCTCAATGAGCCTGAGTCGGAGGACATGCTCGGAGCGGAGCTGGTTCAACTTGTTGATGATACCGCTTTGGCATCGGGAGTACCTGATGATATCCCGCCTTTCCTTTTCGTTGACTATTATCACGATCACCAAGCCACTCTGACCAAGCATGATACAAAACTCTTGCACAGAGAAGCAGAGAAGATGGCTCGAAAGAAGAGTCTCGCAGGATACTGGATGCAGTCAACAGAAACAAATTTACCGCAAAATGTCGACGCGCCGTTTTGCAAAGTGATTGACATTGCTCGTCAAGCCGCAGACGTTCTCGTCGTTATCTGCAAGCCTTCCGTCAACAGCGATGATCTTGGAACAGACTCGGATCTGCAAGCTTGGGGCTCCCGCACCTACACCTCTTGTCTACTCGTAGCTTCGTTGAGCAGACACGACATTTTCTTCGTTCACATTCTGAGTCAAGCGGAGCCAAGCGCGCATGAGACAGCATTGAGCCCACGATCCGTCATAAACACCATATGGGAGAAGAGTCCAATTGTCACAAAATCTCTCGAACAATACAGCGAAGATCAGCCACTTGATAGAAAGGCCCAGCTGGAACTTTTGATGACTATCTTGTGCCTTCAAAATGCACCTTTTGAGGAGAAGTACGACGCTCTCACGAGCTTTTGTCCATTTCGCGTCCCGTTTGATCGAAAAAAGGCGCCTGTGGAGGTTCTGACGGAGTTATTCCTCGCTAACAAGGACTTCGAGATTCTTGAGCGCTGGCTAGGTACTCTACCCGGCCCCGACGGACCTGTTCAGTTGATGCAACTGATTAGTAAAGGAGGCATTCCTCCAAGTAATATTTTACCGCTTTGTCTCGTCACTGGCGTCGGGAAGACTTGGACAATTTTGATGAGAAACGTTTGGACTGCTCGGCTCGAACCAGGAAAGTTTGAATCAGACTGGTCGACGATCAAGTTCAAAAGGTCTCAGGATGCGACTGAAGAATCTTCTTCTGGTGGCAGCAAACCCAGATTCCTGATTGTTCAAGGCCATCGGAATCTACAAGAGCTCGGGAATCTCAAAGGGGGAAATGCACCAGAAACGTTGATAGAATCAACTCCTACATCGTGGAGTAAAAGTACCAAGCCATGGACACTTATTGACACACAAATGAAGGCTGCCACGTACTTCTATGCCTCTTCGGCTCCTGAGCTTATCACGATTGTTGGGGAGGACGACGAGGGTTATCTACGCGCCATTCTTTGCAACTACGGCGGCATAGCACACTGGGCTGAACCCAGAGTTGTCAGATGTGAGACCCCTTACGGTGATTGGAAACTAAAAGGGACGCTGTATCGAGAAAGTGTCGTTCAAGTAGGCCTGTCGTTCGAGGGACTCCGCAAGTTTGGAGAGGCTGAGTTATCGCCTTGGCCTAAAAAGGAGGTTTTTCGACAGGATGCAGATGCACAAAAGGAGTTCTTGCGTGATCATCCAAAGAAGGATAAATAGAATTGAGGTGCTAGATATGTAGTTACTCTAAACTGTCTTGTCAAAAGGCCATCCCACAAGATCAATGTTTAGCTTCGTTCCCGCTTCAAGCTCCTTGGCTTGGGCCTTGAGCTCATCCACGTCCCAGTTGCACCACAGAAACTTGCGGTTGAGGAAACGAGCTTCCGGACTGGCAAGCCATACGTTGAAGGCCGCAGGTAGAGACACTGGATCCAAATGTCAGTTCCACGATGTATAGAGAAACCGTATTACACTCACCGTCGTCAATTGGGACGTTTTCCATACTCTTAGCACCCCCAGTACTCCGGTTCATCTCGGTCAGGACCACACCAGGCTGGGTATGAAAGACGCTCAAGCTTGGGTTCGAGAGGGCGACCGTATCCCATAGCCGATAGACGGCTAATTTGGCAACACAGTAGGCATCAAAGACGGGTTTAACGCTCCAATGGGCGGCCCAAGAACTGATGGCAATGGCGACGGCGTTCGGGGCGGCGTGGCGAACAAAGGCCTTTGCAACCCATAGAGAACCAGATACGTTGACCTGGACACATTCGAGGTACTTCTCACCATCCACATCGTTGAAGCCCTCCTTGGGCCCAGCTAACGCAGCGGCGTGGACAAGGACGTCAATCTTGCCGTCACCCGCAAACAGGGCAAAAGCCTCATCGACGTCGTCCTTCTTGGTGACATCAGTAGAAATGGTGACGACTTCAACATCAGGGAAATTCTTCTCGATGAATTCCTTGTTCTCCAGGAGTGGCTTCTCCCGCCGGCCCAGGAGCGCAATGCGAGAAGCACCAGCTTGGGCAAAGTAACGCGCCGTTTCCCCACCGATGCCAGTGTTGCCACCTCCCGTGATGATGATGGATTTCCCTTTGGCAGACAGCTCGGGACGTGTGGGCAAAGTGGATGGCTGTGCTTTCGAGTGCCAGCGTTTGGTTGGGGAAGGGAAAGTCAAACCAGCTTCAGCCATGGTGGTTGTTAGTCGCAATTTGCGTGTGTAGTATAAGTTAATTGGTTATTGGAACAGACAGATGTTTATATTGAATATGAAAAATGAATATCTAAGTGACAGGAGCGAGCCTTTATATACAACGTTATAAAGGCGCATCCTAATCTCCAAAGTCCGATTCAAGAGATCCGCGCCGGACGGTACGTTTTGTAAACGCTACTGAAAGAACATACCAAAACTTTAGCAAAGAAGATGGAGCGCATTTATGTCATGTTTTCTATGTATTCCAATTTATCGTCCCGTGGTTATGAGGCATCAATTTACGAGTTCTAATGTGTCTACTTGATTTATATGTCATTAGCATCCCTTCCATTATCGTATCAATATTTTCATGCAGTATTTTTCTCCTCCTGCATATATTTTTTTTGCACAAGTAGACTGCAGAATATCTCATCCTATCATTCTTTCTCTAAAATTCCTCACCCTGTCATTTATGTTGATTCCTCTCATTTCTTTTCTGTCGAAGCGGAATCCATCTGAGCAGTTGAGCTGGTTGCTACCCTATAGAATTTGTATTGTTGATATGTGCCGCGGCTTCGGAGGCTACCAAGCTACAAGTAGAAAACAACGCTCTCTCAAATATCGATTTCTACTCGCCAGGTGCATTCCTCTGAAGCCTCGGATACTGAAAAAATCCTAATTGCGTGAGGTCATCACGTGGGTCTCTCGTTCAAATTGTCCCGCCCGACGGGGTGCTCCATTGGTACACCTGCTGACAAATGCAGTCCGTCTAAGGAACTCCGATGTTAGATGCTTTTGTGAGTTTTGTTTGTCACGAAACGGAGTTTCACTGAACATGCCGGTTTTTGACCATTCGGTCTAATTTGAAATGTACACGTCAGAGGTGCAACCAGTCCATCGATGCGGGCTATGCAATAAGCCTTTCGACAAACGTTAGTTGCACTCGTCTTCGTTCTACCTTAAGTCCAACTAACAAAGTGATATTATAGAATCGACGTTGAAGAGACATGGATATTACTGCCGCTCCCGCAGAGTTGGAAGTACGGCTCGAGTTCGTTCTTGTATCTCTTGTGCTAAGGGAAAGGCCCGATGCGATCACAAGAGACCCGAATGCTCCCGTTGCGTAACAAAGAACATCGAGTGCCACTACCCACCGAGCACGGTTGAGACTACGGCCTTAAGAGCTCGGCATAATGATGATGGGAATCCTTCATTAACATTGGGCTCTACCAGTGTCGAATATACTCATGAAACTAGCCATGCTGATAATACTGTCGACAACGGCTCACTTCTCCCGCTGGACCTGGACTTTGGTAGCATTGGAGGAGATTATGTCGACTGGAACAGCATAAACGTTGAGGTACCCGACCTTTTGAATATGCAGACACCACCATCAGATTCATCGCCTTTTATTGGCCGCACCGTACCTGGGATGGACCAAGCGGCTCGGGGGCATCACGGTTCCCCCTCACTCAATCTTTCATTGCCACCAACACCCAGTACCGCAGTCCGATCACTTATTCTGCGACCGACACTGTCCCCTGGGGCCCAGAGAATCGCCAAGCTCATTCTTCACACGCTGAAATCATATCCTCTGATGATGCTCCGTCACAATACTCTTCCACCTTTCATCCATCCGAGTTTGGTATCCTCTACCGTGGAGGATATAGACATGGAGCCATTCACGAACTGCATTAGCCTTGTTCACATGATTAGCAGCGGGGCTCAATCGAGTCGAAAGCTATTCTGGAAGAATGTGCGGCTCGAATGCGAGCATCTATTAGACAATGTACGAGAATTTGTGCTGCTTATTGGTGATCATGCGCTAACTAGATGCTTTTAGTGTCCGAAATTAACCAAGTGGCAACTCCTTGCAGCTATGCAAGCATTGTCCATATATGTTCTCAGGCGAGTAGATGAGGGAGAGTCAGATCACAACAACGTTGATTCAGTCTTGGTGAGAGCAGTGATTGCAAGTTAACCTTTCTCTTGCGAATTCGCGTTGTGCTAACAGAGGATGTCAGGTAATCGCGCAGAAACTCGCACAGGACGATGTGTCATGCCATACACAATGCGGGCTATGCAACGGGGGTCTAGAAATGAGCTGGAATGAATGGATTTACAGGGAATCAAGGCGAAGGTAAGATATCAACCTCTCCCCTTTTGCAGACTAATACTGATGACGCCAAAGACTAGCCGTCGTCTATCGGGTAGTCAACATGCTCATCTATTTTGAGCCGGCACCTATGTGCGACATGCCCTCAGAGTTCATCCTCGCTCCGCTGCCGGCAAAGAGACGGCTGTGGGAGGCACCTGATGAGTTTGCATGGAAGGCAGAAAGCCACAAGGAACCCGGGATCCAGATTTCCTTTGCCCTCGCTGCAGATGGTGAGCTTGTCAGGCTAGACGAAGGTCGGCTGTCGTGCAATGATGCTTGGCTATCGCATAAATCAACGGATGTCAGGACTCACACGAGGACGACTGCAAGCTGGGAGGAGTGGTGCTCGGGTATTGATGCATTTGGTGGGTTGGTAATGCTTGCTGCTTCTTTGATAGTATAGATCATAAAATACCTACCTACGTATGCATTATTGCAGACATGTACATAACCTTGTCTTGATCGTGATGAAGTTTAAGTATCTTCACAAAAGATCCGGAAATACTGCTTTGCGTTCACCGCAGTCAATGGCGGCCAATTTCTTTTTTGAATCATTATATTAGATGATCATGTAGATGATCGCAACTGCAACACTCCCGATCAGCACCGATCCCGATCCGGTCGCCGAAATCGAGGATGCTGCGCTTTTGGGATTCAGATCTTTGACACACTGATCCACGCAGTTGTTCGCTTTCTTGTCGCTGCTCCCATCACTCGACTGCGTCTTGTCACCCGTATAATAACGCTCCCAACACCGCCTCGCGCAACCCAAAGCCCAGCAAGATACCTCATTCTCATCGCTGATGATCCATCCATCCAACTCCCGCTGGCTCCAGGTTCCGTTTGCCCCGAGCAGGGTGGTCCGGCTACTGTACGAATAACCATTGGCATAGTTCCTCTTTGTCAAAAGACTAGTCGAGATGCGGATTCGAGATTTGTTGGGAGCCACGTCCGCGGGGATGGTGATGTTGACCTGTGTCGTGTCGATGCCCTCCTTGTACGCGAGCCAGCATACCGGGCCTGCGCCCCAACCTGGCGGTTCCAGCGATAAGTAAACGCGATAAGTGCTGAACTTTTTCCGCAGGCTGGAATCTGTGCTGATTCTTTGCTTGATTGTGAGATCTGTCTGCTGGTCGGCTGTGATGTTCCAGGGAACAATGATGGCGGCTGTAGCGTTGACGCTGGGTAACAGGGCCGCCAAGAGGAACAAGGCGGCCCATTGAGGAAAGAGTGACGTTATAAACATTGCATTTTGGATGATTGTGACAGAACAAGAGAAACGAGAGTCAGCGAGAATGTACGAAGAAGGGAGAAGAGTCGGAGCGCAACATGGAAAAGAAAACTGCAAGATGCTGTCACTGGCGCAGGAGATAACAGCCCTATTTGGAAGTGTCTAATCTCGCTAACAAGTCAAAGATCAGTGGTGACCAGTCGGGTTGCTTTGTTCTACTTAGTTCGTGGATCTCTCCGTTTCGCTCTCCGGTTGATTCGGACGGAATTAAAATCGAATCATGGTTAATTTAACCTTGGTCATTGGCTCACCTGTCCGAGGGCTGTCTTCTTTTCTGTACGGAGTGTGTTTGTCGATGGAGGTGCTCACTCGTGCCGGCGCCAGCGTGAACTCGTGGTAGGGGAATATGATGGTCCAAAGATGTTTAATCCGTGCAAACTGCTGGTCGGTTATTTTACCAGCTCGCTGACGTGAATTTTTGTGTTAAGCCTGTTGAAACCTTTCATTTCACTTCGTTTTCCCACTCAATAGACCATAGACCATCTCTAGCAAATGAGCATTTAGTTGACTTCGCCGCGACATTTGCTTGATATAGTTAGATGCAATCATGTCATGCTGACAAATTTGCGTCACAAATTCCCATCTCTGATTCAACCTGACATCATTTTTATAAGTCTCACGTTGTCAAAAACATGGTCATCAACCTTCTTTCCTCGACTGATGGTGCCTTCTCACCCAGCTCCAGAGCAGATCCCAAAGTTGATCCCGGGGTCTTGTACGACCCCCAAACTCGAATGACGACGCATGGCATACCCGTTCAACTGCGAAAAGATTGGAAGAGGCGGTCTGTGATATAAGAGATCAAGCAACATCAGATACATTGGAGTTGCAACGTGTGCAGTTCAAAATCTATTTGTATAATTATTTGACTAGCTGGTCTGGTATTATCGTGCAGTCCTACGCTTTAACAGAAACCGAAAAGCTCCTTAAACATTGATTCTATGCTAAGTTGCCTTCATCCAAATATTTCGTGATCTAATGTCTCATGCTCTCGACGGTTGAGTCGACCTGCCGAAAATGCCAAGCACGGCCGAAATAATCTGGGCAAAGAGCATGTATAAACCGTTTCCGATGAAAAGAATGGCGGCAATAGGGTCCCTTGCACCTCTTTTGACAGCGCCAAACGTCAACAGGGCGTCGCTTTTGGCTGCAACGACAACCCACGCCAGCGGGGACGGCTTCGCCGGCTTCTGTTTGAGCTTAGGCCTCGAGCCAGGAAATACAGCAACACCTTTCTTCTTCCCCTCCAGGTCCTTCAACGTCAGCGTATGATTCTCGTGTTGGCGGCTCCTGACACTCTCTTTTGTCAGCATCCCGCGGATCTTGTTCTTTTCTTCGTCTGTATTATGATGCCACCACTCCTCCACAGAGTTGAACATGTATTTTTGGATTGGCGTCTTCTTACGACCGGGAAAGGCGGGGTGATGCAAAATTGTCAGAATTTGGCGAATAGATTCTTCTTCGTCTCTGAAAGGATCGTCCCAACACTTGACAACTTGCTGTGTCGTCCAGTTGGTGGTGACTGTCGACACGAGGCCGGCTGGCTGATTGAGAACGTTGCTGAAGTGGTCTTTGGAAATGTCCGAGTGACTGGGATCGGACCCATCGCCGTCCAGATATATCTCGGCCGAAGTAGACTTTGCAGCTTCCGCATCGACACGTTCTTTGGCAGCCTTCAAAGCGTTGCGTAACTGCATGATGGAGCTCTCAATCATGAGGGAGAGGTACTTGAAGACGAGTTGGTCCGTGTACTTGCCCAGTTGTGTACTTGACTCTTCCGAAAGCGGTTCAGCATCGTGTTGCTCAGTGCGTTCTTGTATCCATTTCTTGACGCGATCGTGAAGGTAAAAGATTGGCTCAATAGACTGCCAGAGTTGGTTGGCGTCGACACTGCTCTCGGCAGTCGAGCTTTCCTTCCCTGCCTTGGCCGATTCTTCA
The DNA here is from genome assembly GCA_023509875.1 of Rugonectria rugulosa. Classification (NCBI taxonomy): domain Eukaryota; kingdom Fungi; phylum Ascomycota; class Sordariomycetes; order Hypocreales; family Nectriaceae; genus Rugonectria; species Rugonectria rugulosa. The sequence goes on along the minus strand of JALNIO010000869.1, from coordinate 155,962 downwards.
GCCTTTTGAAACAGCACTCCGACAGTTTCCAGCTGTTTTAGAATTGGGTCACTGATCGTGGCATTGGACGCCAATTTGCTCAGTGCCTGAATGGCAGCTTTGAGCAGGTCGTACAGATGCTGGAAGGCGATTTCTCCAATATTCATCTCCTGTGGTAAGTCAGCATAAGTGCAATATCACGGGGTGTTCTCGTACGTTTTCCAGGTTCTGCAGCGATCCCTTGCATTGCAGCACAGCCATATCATCGGCCTCGCCCAGGAGACTGTGGAAGATGTCAAGCATCCCAAAGGTCCCAGTCACAATGGGTGGTACCATTCGGCTTCTCCATCCTGGTGTCTTCACACGGCATGCATCACCGACAAATGCAAAGACGTCAGTCTCTCCAAGCTCGTGCAGACAGAGTTCAGTGAAGTTGCTATGCGCGGAGAAGTCTTCGAGTGTGTGTAACGCAGCACCGAGGTGAATCAAAGCCTCTTTCTTGGACTTTGCATCGTTTTCCCGTCCCAGTCTGATACACTCGCGCAGTTGTCTCGTCACGTAATCGGCAGATGTGTCCCAGCCCTTGCCTGAGTTGGCAATGTAATTCTTCATGCCAGTCTCTGGGTCAAACTCCAGTTCCCGCTGATCTAGCGGCCCTCTTAGCCTCTCATCAATCTTCTTCGCATTGTCTGGATAGCCCTTGGGATTGTCAATGTGCTCCACGTGTGTGTAACATCCCAGCCGTTCGCGCGTTACCTCAAACTCGTCGGTCGCGAAGCCAAATTCGAGAAAGCCCAAAATGCTCACAATGGCCCGGAGCACCGGCTCGGGCACATTTTCGAGAGCCGTCGTGTCGATGATTTGGGAAAAGTCGCGAAGCCAGTTGCCAAAGTAGATTTGTCGTCGTTCGAGAGTCGAGAAGCGATAATGTGTGACGAAACTGACTGGAAGGTACCGAAGTGCCTCTACAATGTCGCCGTGCCGCCACACGTAACCATTGAATTCGCTAGTACCAGCCACCTCTCCAGCTCCAAAGGCGGACGCGGGCCCAGCGAAGAGGAGGCACACCAGCAGGATGAGGAACAGTCTTGATGCTGATGTCATTTTGAGGAACGGAACATGACGTTATGGATGCGCCAAGAGAGATTAGTATCACACAAGTCTGGGTTTTGGTAACGGATGATTGTGGTGCCGTGTTCCGGTCGAGCTTGTGGCCCGGGCACTCTTAGTTGCTTGGAGGCATTTCGACGATTTCTTACGCGCGGAACGCGTGATTGGGATGCCTAGGTAGTTAGAGGAGCAATACCTAGAGTCGATCGTATCCAGCAGTCGCGCCACTAGTAAAAATCTTATTAAATCTTAAAAGTTGAAGCTAATTAAGGGTATTAATAGATCTGGCTGCGAGATTAATTCAACAGTTATGACAAGGAATACAAGGGCCCCGGCTGCTGAAATGGATTCAGGGGCCTATTGCAGTCTGCTGTAATAAAGACACCAGGTATACAATCATGTCATACTGACAAATTTTTGTCACATATTCTATTCCTATCTGTGATTCGACCAGACACAATCGTTGCTGACGTAATTTGTCCTCTGCTGCCTGCGGGGAATTCTGTCTGAGGAAGGAGCGAGCGGGGTTTGGGGCTGTTCATTGGCACTCAGACTCAGGTACGGATCGTTCGAGCATCTCAATCCTCCCGCCAATGTTACACCGATAGAAAGACGAACAGCCCAATTCTTTCACCTCACCAACGTTCAAGGACATCATGTCTCTCCTAGGACTTCCTCGTGAAATCCGTCTACAGATCCTCGAACAGCTCGTCACCTCTTCGTACGACCCTCCATCTTCTCCTTCAACTACACAGCATGGGAGACGACAGGCGTCAGAAAGCTCCTGGTCTGGTCGAGGGGTGTGGGAGCTCCCACCACAGAACCCTGCTCTTTATCTGCTTCTCTTGAACAAACAGATTGCCCATGAAGTCCGGGACATTATCAATCGTCAACCGTCTAATTACAACCTTGACATCATGTTTCTGAAAAGGTGCGGCCTGTGGACGAACTGGCCCATCTTGGGTCCCCCCAAGACTCAATATATTGACACTGTGAACGTCACATTCCGTATCTTTGATCCTCCCGATGATCTTGATCGTCGCTTCGATGACACCCTGGATTTCCGAGGCGGCGATGGTGGACCAGAAACCTCCATATGGGCTTTCTATACTCTTTTGAAGACTCTTTTGGAAAAGGGGCCCGGCAATATTTCTAGAAGCATTAAAGGTTCGGAAAGTGCCAAGTCTCGATACGTTGTCAAAAACATCGTCATCAACGTTCTTTCCCCGACTGATGGTGCCGCTCACAAGAGCATCGGGCTGAAAGACAAGGACTGCCTGGACAGCCCGACTCGATTCTGGCATCATCTGTTGCTCCTCGACACCGAAATCCCCATCGAAGAGCGACTTGTCAATTACATGACCCGAGGCTTGCGGAAGCTGTTGGATCTCAATTATTACACTTTGAACTATGCCATGATCGTGTGCGAGTGTGTGGCCGAATCCATTGTTTTTCAGAAAAACGGACATGAGTGTGTACGGTTCGACATCGAAGAGTTGGTGAGCAATCACCAGATCAGATGGTGGGGGGAGACGCCAGACTTGATCCTGGAGCGGATCAAGAAGTACGATTTGTGGCGTTCCTGGCTTGATGATCGCCGGGAAAAGATGAAGCAGGGTCTTGAGTTGGATGACGATGCGCCTGTTGCGAGGATCATGTAGGACCCTCCAGAGGTTCCAGTGCCAATGCTTGGTGCAAATAACATACTGGTGTCTGCCAATCTTCAATTCTCGGACTGCAATCTCCGTTTCAAATTTGGTCATATTTCTTCTGTTTCTTAAAGGAATACGGTTTCAAACTTGACGACTTAAAATTCGTAACGAGATCCGCAGCAAAACTACAACTAAACTGAAGATCAACAAAATACATGCAACTACAAAAACGGCCCCAAACTACGTCTTTATTCCCTGTTTGCCATGTCCAAGTTATTCACTATCATCTTCAACTTCATCATCATCATCTTCTTCTTCTTCGTTTTCATCTTCACCTTCATCTCCGTCTTCCTCTTCGTCTTCATCATCGCTAACCAGATCCGTTACCTCAGCACGCTTCTCTACAGCCGCCAGCTTACCGGTAGCCTTATTTGTGTCTGCCACATCCAAACTCTTCTCCGTAATACTAGCTTTGCTTTTAGACTTGTGTCCACTCTCGGAACGTGAAGCATTCCCGGGTCGATGAGCTTGCCGTCCAGAGAAGTTCATCATGCGACCCCGTGCAAATATAGTTTCTAGAAAAATGGTGAATAGCACGGTGAAAACACTGAAAATAGCCAGCCCACTGGGGAAGGTGACATACACCACCAAGAATGCCTCAAGAAAGCAGATAATCTCCCATCTGCTGGCCCATATGATCGGAAGTACGACCGCGGCGTCAAACTTGACCACATACAACCACGACGGATGCATGAACTCAGCCCATCGCCTTGAACGCTGCTCGTGCTCCTCTTTCTCTAAGCGACACACTTCAAAATCTTGAAGTCGTTGCTCCCAAAAAGGAAGCAAATGGCCCGATTCATCCCAAGGTTCCTTGGCGCAGAAAGCAATCCATCGCTGAGTGACCTCTACCGCGACATCATCTGTAACGGTAAAGAACTCTTGGTGATCTTTCCGACACTGATCGCAGTGATGCTTGAATAGTTCGTTTTTCAATTCAGCCATGATGAGCGCCTCCGCTCTTTGGCAGAGGGCTGCTGTAAGACGACGTTGGTCTCGCATCATCACTCTTTTCAACTTTTTGCACCGAATGCCTTGTTGCCGTTCAGCAATCGATTGGCGCGTCATCCCGACCTTGACAAGTTTCTCTGGATGGTCCAAGTCGAGAACAGAGAAAACATAATTGTTTCCATACTTGATGACTCCGTCTGGCTTGTCCTTTGGAGAGGAACCAGCCAACTGCTTTCGGATCAAGTCCGCAATGGCATTATCGATTTCGTACGGCCAGAGTTGTTCGTGAGGCGTTGACCTGATGAGTGACGTCGCTCTGAGGTTAATCTCTGGTGACGATTGTGACTTTGGAAGCATTGGAGGAGAAGGTCCGTAGACTCTGGTAGCGACAGGCTCGGTGCTGGTTCGTTTCTTATGAGGGCGTTTCGAAGGAGTGTCAATCTCAGACTCGAGCCCGGGTGATGCGCTGAGTGATGCTGCTGGTTCTTCATCGGCAACTTCAATGGGGTCTCGGATCGACCCGGTGGAAATACTTCGTGATTGACGTTTCGCCTTTGGCGGCGCAGAGTTGCTGGCTTGTTCAGGAGACAACATCCGCGAATCTTCGGTGCTCCCTCTTTTCCTAGTTTTGCCTCGGAAAAAAGACGAAGCTGAACGTGTTTCGGTTGGCGATTCGGAACCTGGCATCGAGGGCCGCTTTGACTTTGGGGTGACTTTGCTGGACATGGTGAAGACTGAGGATCATGAGCAATACGCTAGAGTAAAAAGGTGAGAGAAAGAGAACGGGAAGAGACGAAAGACGACAGAGGATGGCAAGGCAGAAAAAGAAACTAGGCATGTCGAGCTGAGGAGTCCTACAGGTCGCTGTTGCGGTCGACTGCGGGCGGCAGCGGGCGGCAACGGGAGTAACTGCCAGACCTGGCCTAGGATATATGCGAGGCACAAATAGTGACCCCTCATGAGGGCCTGCGCCTCCTGTAACATGCAGGGGGTTTCGGGTCAAATGAAGCTGACATTGTAAGCGCTTTGAACCATCTATATTCTGGAGCTGAAGGCGAGGCTTCTGAAGCGTCATGGGCGCATATCAGTTCACCTCCGCGGTCGGCTTTTTTCTCTGTAGAAGAGACTTATCCTTATAGTTATGAGAGAACTTTTTTCCGACGACATTTCTGATCAGTGTTGCGAATGCGTTAGTAACTATCACTTTCCACTTTGGTCTCAGCATGCATGCACGATGATCAACAACCAACACACCGTAGCAGTGTGGAGCATTTCGCACCGTACGGCTCCTGTTTGATCAAAATAGAACAAGGCTAAGCTTGAATAGGAGGCCTCGAAAGTCTCGAAACACAAGCTGAGTTTCCTGCGTGGCTATGTTTGTCGGCTACGTGTGATGGTGGTTGCATGGAAAATTATGCCACTGTCGAGTTGGCAATTCGAAAACTGTGATACGAAATTTGAGTTGATGGTTTAGTTTGCCTTCAAATATTGTCTCAAAAAAAACCCCAAAACTCACTCACGTTGTGGGATCATTTCAAAGTGGCATAAGGGTAAAGTAAGTTGTATTCAGACTGACATTGGAGATATCGAGTCACCTGAAGCTGATCATCAGCATGTATTCTACGACATTACTCGCCCTTGACCAAGGCAAGCACAAAACCATTGAATACTGGTGTAGGAACCATCGGATGGCAAACCACAGTTGGCACAAGTGTGGCCTTGACTCTCTCATCCCTTCCAATCTTTGCAATAATAGAGTCACTATCCTCCTCTGCCTGCCCATCTTTAATCACCGATGCCACCACATCGTCTAGGAAGACACAACCACCAGGGCGCGTCAGCTTCACTGCCCAATCGAACTGCTCCAACTGATCGTCAAAGTCTGCGTCGATGAAGACAAGATCAAACTTTCTCCCCTCCTCTGCCAGCTTCGGCATGACATCTAGAGATGATCCGAGAAGGACTTCTACGTCGAGACCCTGGACGTTCTCTACGGCGGCGTCCCTATGCTTTGGGTTGATCTCGATGCTGGTGACCTTTGCGCCAGCTTCAGCAAAGCAGATGCTCGAGTATCCGCCAAGTGTGCCGACCTCGAGGACCGACTTGGCTCCCATGAGTTGGGTGAGGATAGACAGATATTGGCCGGCGAGGGGGAGGACGCTGATGGGCGGAAGGCCTTTGGCGGTTGAGTTGGTGAGTGCATGCTCCAGCTTGGGGCTGGGACGGAGCAATGCAGCTTTAGCCTGGGAATCTAGGCGTGGAGCTAAGCGGAAGTTGTCAAAGTTGAAGATTGCATCGATATCTGAGCCTTGGAGGAGAGACATGTTGAAGTCAAAGTAGAGATGTCAAGAATACTTGAGATTGTAGGATGAGGATACAAAAAGAATAAATGAGGGCAAGGAAATTGAGGACCTTTATATACTTCTTTCCGACTTGACAAAGCACCGGGGAGCCGTAATGACTAAGGGTATCAAGTACAACTCTCACCCACATTAGCATCCGAGGTCGCACCACTTGAATACCTTGACCATGAAGGAGGGTGAGCCTTTATGCAGCATCCCTGCTACAATGAAGAAGTAGAAGTCCCTCGCATTCGCATGTTACGTAGAAACTTGCCAAACAGGGCTAGTGATATCTTGACACATGGGTAGTCTACAAAAAATATTCTGACTGGCGTTTATTAGCACGGCTTGACTATCCTTGATGGCCGCTTGCTGCCTACCTAGATGGAACTAACTAATCGCGCTATCTATTTCAGATTGTCTCTTGCATTCCTTCTGAAGCCTGTCTTTTAGCAAAGCTTCCATCAGTCGCGCTCGCTTGTGAGTCCACCAGTAGTTGGGCCCCCCAAAGAGAATCCGAACAGTTCTAAAGTAATGGTACAATACAAGAAGCCCTTTAGGATCATCTTCGCGGATTGTATGGTCTATATAGGAGTGTATGTGAATTAAAAAGGTAAATGCGTACCGAGATAGCTCGGGCATAAGAAGTTCAGAAGCTTCTGGGAAGCCCAAGTCTCTTAACTCGGGCAGGAACGGTAAAAGGACAGCAAGCCGGGAGACGACATCCCTATAACTTGCTTCGAAGTTTGCGTCCTCTTCCAGTACCTCACTCGTAATGGACTCATTTGTATCTTCTGTAGAGTTGCTTTTGAAGGCAGAAGCAATGGATAGCTGCTCGTAGGGAAGTGGCCCAGAATATGAGAAGAAGGACTGGAGCGAGTCAAGTCTCCCCTTGCTCAAACGTGAAGCATCATTTAATATTTGACGAGGACTGTGCATGATGTATGCGACAAATCTGGATGGCTGATCCCACATGAAGGGACCGGAGCTCATAAAGATCTCTACCAAGCCACCCGCAAGACGGAAAAGACCGTCTCTTGAAAGATCTAGGGAGACTAGCCCTGCGGAATTCGCCACCACGCATTCCGTTTCTGTCCAAAGCTGGTAGTAAATGAGAACAGACGTCGCCATGAAGACATCGGCGTTGGAAGCGGTGAACTCCTGGTTGATGTCCCTGCGGAACAGGCTCAGGGCTTGGGCAAAGTGGGATGTTGCAGCCAGGCTGTACTGGGGCTCGTCTGGATGCAGGTAGGCCAGGTGTCTTGACGAAACGGAGAGGATGGCTTGCATGAGACTTTCGTTCTCGATGGACCAGCTGATGGCTTCCTTCCATACTGAGCCAAAGGAAAGGGTATGCCGAGTAGCCGTGTCAAAGTGATGAAATAGCTTCATGTGTAGCATGTTGACTGCGGGACTTGCATCATTGATGGGCGATGGCTTTGGATCCGGTGTCGGAGTGCGGAGATGATTGGGATCGTAGTAAGCCCGCCGTTCGCATTTCTCGTTCCTACGCGAGCAATGCGAACAACTGGGTAGCTTTTCGTCACACTGGAGGGTGTCATTAGCTGCTTGACAGCGACGAGGGTTGCAATGTTGTGTACCTTGACGCGACGCTTACGACAGTTTCTGCAACCGCTTCTTGACTTGTTGTGAGGCCTTTTGCACCTTGAAGGATCGCAACCCACATTGGGTATTTCTTTGAGCACCGCGTGGTCTTCATTGTCGAGGAAGAAGGTGTTGAAGACCGTGCCTCTGGACCTTCTATGACTCTGTGAAGGGGAGCCATCATCCACAGCATCAATAGACACTCTTGTAGCACTATCGGAGGATTCCGGACTCATGTCTTGGTTGCAAATCACCAACCAATTTGTTGCCTTTGTGGTCAGGTTTAGGTAGATTGAGACAGTGTCGCTGAAGACGCAAGATCACTTGCTGTAGACCGACTCGAAAAGGGACAGTTTTCCTTACTCACGATTGGACTGGAGAAAATCAGGTAAGAACTTTGTCAAGGTGTTTGCACCTCACTTATCATTTCATGTTCTCAACTTGAACTAAAACGATGCTGAGCAAGGATAGACCAGCGAATCAGCTCTATAAGAGACATCACACCATCCCTGTTTGAGCGATGCGAGGTCACATGCTCGAAACGAACCTGAACGAGACTGATAATCCGTCATTCCTCCATCTTGATTTAGCTAGGCGCAGGGAGGACACAGGCGGGTAGGGCTTCTGGAGACCCCCTGAAGTAACCCGAAGCATTAGAGCCACCGGGCACTTTAGGTCCCCGCGGAGTTTCCATGGGTTTTTGGCACCGGCTAGAGAACGAACCTCGTTCGTTTAGACCATTTGGGGAAAACGCAATGAGGAGAAGTGCGCGCATCCCCAGCCTAGGGAGTATCTCTACGAGATAGGACACACTATTACGTTATTGCTATGGGGGATGTGCTCCCTCTGTGTGAGTGAAATCGAAGCTCACTTGCGTTGCATTGCTGGGGAGGAGCTATCCTTTGACTTGCTTGTAACATGCACCAAGATAACTGATCTCAGGGCAAGGTACCGACCGTTCTCTTTTGACTACCATACATGCGCATATAAACCTGGTCCTGAATAGTTCGATCACCCCAACATCGAGGCTGACTCTTGCGGAATTGGAATTCCAACCTTGGTCAACATTAGTACATGACAACTCCAGCAACACCTTAAAAGTCAGATTAGGGGTTGTTGCTTACAGGAAGAAGCAGGTTGAACAGAAAAGGGCTCATGTAGGGTAAAGCTCTGGTCTCATCTGTTGCGATTTTGGGGTAGTTGGCAACCTTGTCAACCTACATTCATAACCATAAGTTTAGATCAATCACCGTAATTCAAATGAAATAGATGGACTCGTACCTCGGCAACAATACGATTCATCATGAACCGGCACTGCATCCTTGCAGACTCCAAACCGTGGATCGTTGGCGGATATGGCTTGTTGATGACAAGTGGGTTGATGGGATCCGGTGGCCGCACCTTTTCTAGCTTGGGCAAATGTATATCTTCTTTATGGACATCTTTGTTGGTAGAAATGGCCTGCTCTTCGTTATTGACTACGACACCCTCATCAGAGGCAGAATCTGAAATTGGCGCGTCCGAGCCTTTCTTCTCGGGCTTTTCTGCAGGTGTTACCTTGTTCTTGTTGGCGTTTTCATCCGCAGCCGACTTTGCTTCCACGTCCCTTTGGAGAGAATTGATTTGCGTCGCATCCAGAATGTTCTCGAGGAGGCTAGGATCTGAGGCTTTCAGTGTCTTTTGACCAAAGTCTGCAGAACATTTAGCATTATGACCATCGTCTCAGCTACTCGCTCTTCGGTAATGGCATTCGTATTTTAATGAGACACACCTTTCTCCAGTTTATCCGTCTGAGAGACCAGTCTGTGTGTGCCAGCATTGACATCCAGTGCAAGAACGGACAGACTCTTGGCGATATGCTGATAGTCCAGATACGCGTCACGTAGTCCCGCCGTGTAAACGCGAGCATTCTCATATGAGAGCGGGATGAACTGTGGCTTGGAAGAATAGAAGCTCTTCAGGGATGAGTACTTGGTCAAGACGGCGTGAGTCTTTACCGGGCATTGAGCCACCAGGTCAGAAAACCTTAGAGCGACGGCCCTCATGGTGTCGAACGTCCAATCTTCCTCGGCTATCGTTGAAAGGTCAGAAGGTTCACATGTGGTGCAGATATGTCTAGAACAGACTCACGCTTTTTGATCTCTTGACCTCCACCAGTCCATGACACAGAAACAGTCGTCTCGTTCTCATTCAAAATCTCTTGCTTGATCTTATCGATACCCAGACCAACGTCGCCGCTTGCTTTGTCAAGGGTGAGGCTCACAGACGCACTATCCAGTCTTAGTAACTCGTTTGCTTCCTGTTATACTGAGAGGAACATACTCAGCCTTGATGGTATGGGCTTGAGATCTATCTTTTGCGCGAACTGAGATGACGGCGATAAATTCACCTCCCTCTTGAAATCCTACCAACTCATTAGCCGGACCCATCTGACCACCGGTTTCGAGCACTCACCTGAAATAAAGGAATCCCCATAGACGCGAGGGAAATAAGTTGGCTTCACTTGTACAGCCGAGAACTTGGTCAAAGTTTGGTCCATAACAATCTGGTTAACAACCTTGCACGAAACCATGAATGTCAGGTCAGAATTCTTGATTTTGGCGACATTCAAGAAATCAGCTCCTCCTTCCACATTTCCCTTGCCGAATTTGACTGTGAATGCGGCATTGATCTAGAACCCAGTATAAGTTTGACGTGAACATCTGGCATGCTGTAGCTGAACCTACGTTCAGTGTGTCAAAGATGTCGGAAAGCTTTTCAACTATGCTGGTCTTGTACGTAACCAGCTGGGGGACCTTTTCACCGCCCCTAGTTGGCACCAGCTTCTCGGAGACGCCATCCTCTCTAATCACCGCTCCATCAAGGCAGAGTTCTTGGGTGAAGGAATTGAACCCTGGCCGGACGATTTAGTAAGTAGTCCCCTGGAGGGAGGAAATGCGGACGCACCAGAGCCCAATTTCATAGCATCGTGATAGGGAGCGAGCAGCGCCATGGTGGAACAAGAGACACGAGTAACGGCTACTTGATTCAGGAGGGTCGTTGCGAGCGACAATACGGACAGCTTTGAGGCACCTTCTTGGATCAAAATATGCAGCGTCTTGAGGAACTTGCCGATATAATCCTTGCTGAATGGAACTTGCTTCCGTATGAGATGTCTTTGCCGCATCAAGTGCCAGTCTATTGGATGTGGCGCCAACACTAAAACAGGGTGGTTGGCATTCCTTTCTTCTAGCATTGTCTAGTATAGTTTCTTAGGCTGGAAGGTTTCATATAGTTGACGCATGAAAATGTTCGGGCTCGCGTAAGCAGCCACATTGCTGCACTATCGTGGTCTTGCTCATGGATTCAACTCTTATTATCTTCCCCCGCCTTGACGACGAGCATTGCTCCAATGGGACTAGTAGGTAAACTCAGCTTGCGTCTCAAAACTTGAGACGTGGCCTGAAGCCACTGACGACGAGACCGATTGGCAAAGACAAGTCTAAGGAGTCTGGGTTCTAGAGCTGTCGATCGTCTTCAGCAGCGGCGTCAGATTTTACCAGACAAGCGGCACCCAGCAGAAGGCGACAATCAAAGGCATCCAGTTGCCCAATCAAAGGCCCCATGCATCAAGCTTATGATTAACTTAATTAGTTTATTTAGTTGGCTTGCGCTATCATGCACTGGTTATTGCGGCACAGTACCTAGTCTACTGGTGATCCATGTCAAGAGGACAATCGCCGATGAACATGAAGTATCTAAGCAGATGTACACAGTGTTTCGGTTTATCTACACTATTAGTTTTAGATGAGATATTGACTCTTCGTTCTGATCATCTCATAGTATGCATAAGGATAGGGCACATGATTGAATACGAGTCTATCATTAAAGTACATGTAGATGCGCGTCAGCCTCTGCATCGTGAGATAATGTATTCTCGTAGCTTGGCATAGGGCAGCAGTTGGAGCTCCATCACCAGACCACAGTCAAATAACGACTTGGCCTGATCGTGCGTGATTTTGCACCCGTCAGTGAGTTCTAATCTATGCGTTTCATCCCTCAAACGCCCTTGCAAGAGTTTACCCTTTTCCAAGTTGGTGTTCGCCTGGCTAATTATTCGTTGATGGGCCGTAATATCCTCCCCGATTTCATCTGCCTGGACCGAAGATAGAGTGTCATACCCATTGAACTTTATGGTAGCAGACGAGAGCGTGTTGGCAGTAAAGGATGAGTCCGAATACATCGTGCTTGCTGACCAGCAGAATACCTCCACCTTGACCGTGACCGAGTAAGAGCTTGCTTCCGAGGAGAACTGAGATGAGGAACCAGCAGATAGCTCAGTGCCATTGCCAGCTCCTATTCGTAGCGCAGCAACATAATAATCACCGAACCTCTTCTCAAATAGATCCTCTCCTAGTGAGTTCCGTCCTGCTCTCAAAGCATTACAAGCAGTCTGGGAGAAGTCTGGTGGTTCCTCAAACTCTACGTAGCCAGCAAACAATTTCCCTGTGAGACTACTTCTGATTCCCTAGTAAAATGGTTAACCGCGTGATCAAAATTCAGATCATGATGAAAGAAGCTCACATCAGAATTAGTTGCTGCATTTTGCTCGAAGCGTGCTTGCGCTGATGAATTGACAGTAGCCACAGCCGCAGAAGTACCTAGACTAAAGTCCATGTGGTCAAGACTGTGGGAACCAAAGGATGATTCGAGATGAGTGTATGTGCCGCTTGTATCCTTTCGATATCTCAAAGACGCAGATGAAAGAGCATCACGATCAAAGGGGCATTCGGTAGCAAAGGGGTTGTCAGTCGCCGCTCTGCTCGAGTGGAAGCCAGTGCCGATTTCAATAGTTTTGGTACTCCATGGTATGTTGAACGGGATGAGTGAAGACGCAGCGTATCGCAGACTTGGTAACCACGGATCTTCTGGAAACACGTCTTCTAACGACATGTTGAGTTGAGCGTTGTGTTGCAAAGCGTTTGCTGTCTCATCGAGAACTCGATTCTCAAAGGCATCTTTCTAGCACAGTGCCTGCGCGCCAGCTCGTGACTTCAATCTAGTTCCAGATGATTCCTGGACTTAAATTTTACCTTCGCGATAAGCTGTAGCGGTAAGACAGGTGGCTGAGCTTGGTAAACTACCTTCGACTAAAGTACTAGGAGAAACTGATCTACGATGCTTGGGCGGATCGACTCTAGAGTCTAGACCTCGCATTGACTAGTTTCAGGCGCGACCCAGCTGATGGAATTCATAGCTGAGAACGATATTTTCAGTTAGAAATGTCTGACCCATGAGCCAGTATGGCTGAAGATTGTCGATCATGTTCCCATTTCAAAGATCTATGACGCTCCAATGAGCATATCTTCCAATCTCAACAGTGCCTTAGCAAGCCAGCCGGACGATCTAAACATAGGTAGTCATGGCTACCGCCGCAACGCCGCCACTAAATCAACCGCTTGGCCACTAGTTAGTGACTGATTGTCGCGTACGGGAGAGCTGCTCATTTGGCCGGACCTTGATCCTGCTTTGACGGTCTCTCTAAAACTCGAATAATGCACTTGGCTGACTAGCTGATTTAGCTGCGTATGTTGTCCCATGGATATGAACATTCATCATAGTGCACTCGACAAGAGCAACCTTCATCTTGGTATTTCGACAGAGAAGCTCATCAAATCATCGGGATACTCTGACTCTCCCGGTTCATCTACAATTTAGCCCTTTGCTAAAACTCGGACTTGTCAGATATCCCAACATGGCATTGCTGCTCGCCCCGTACAACGATGCCATGCGGCTGGGCATGGGGTAAGAACCTTCACCCTGATCCCAGACGCTCGACGACACTTAAATTTCCTTAGATTCAACAGTTTCACACAGCAGCTATGTGTCAACGACGCTGTGCAGAGGCCCGGTGGTATCAAAGCCACAGAAGAGGACTTGGTCAAATCATCTCCTGTCGATGATCATGGCCAACCCGCGCCTGGTGTGCCAAAGCATACTCCATCCGGTGAAATGACATCCTATGGGTTTCCAAAGACCGAGGGGGAAACCTTTGTGAGGAGACACAAGGACGGCGGGCAAGCGGACGTCAGCCAGATTGTCACTTGGAAGTCAACTTTCGTGAACAATATCAGTGAGATTACCGAAGGGATGGACATCAAAGGTATGTATCTTGAGGACTGTGAATGCTGTCGGTGATCTAATTATACCAAAGGAGCTCTGGCTATCAAGATTGACGCCGTCGGAGGCGGTGCCAAAGCCCAGGCCAGTTATCTCAACACCGAGAGCTTCAAGAAGAGCGATATCAACTACCATCTACAAGTCAACGTTGTCAACCAGAGACTCGTGGGTGAGAACCTTACCGAGTTTGCGCCTATCAAAAATGTCCAGCCGACGCAGTTCCAGGACGTGTACGGCGACTGCTTCATCTCCGGATTCTTGGAAGGCGGCATTTTTAATGCTGTCATCTCAATCGAGCTTGAAAACAAGGATGAAGCTAGGAACTTTGGGGGTGAAATGGGCATCCAGGCTAAATTTGCTGCCGGTGCTGTCGAGGTAGGAGGCGAAGGCAAGGGTGGTAAGCAATCTTCCAGCAAAAAGAACAATGACAAGATCACAGTGTCGTACGTCATCGCCCTATTCTATCTTCCGTAATACTATGTGCTGATTGATATTGTTCCAGTGTCTGTTGGTCTGGAGGAGGCGACGTCATCACAGATAATGTGGAAAAGGATGGCTGGAACATTGACACTCTCAAGGCCGTGGCGATTGCTTTTGCCGACAAGGTCGCAGCTTGTCCTCAGAAGACGAGTGCTATTCTCACCAAGTACAACAGCCTGAGAAGCTACTATGAGAAAAGCCTCCATGGCTCGCCTCTGGATTATGAGAATGCTGGTGTGTACTCTTCGGCCCTCCTTGATGCGTATATGGACTACAAGGCTGCATGGAAAGAGCTGCAAGCCATGTCATGGCAGACAAACAAACATTTGACAATACTTCAAGAAGCCGAGGATCAACCCGAGCTGAAATTGATCGCTAGCGATGCCAAGACTAACTTCAATGATCAAATGAAGGCATACAGTGAGAGCGTTACGGCATCCAAGGATACGAGTAACGACACCGCCCTTGTTCGACGCACTGCAGCTCCAAACAGGTCAGTAGGTCGCAAACTCGAGAAACCATTGCCACCAATCAAATTGGAGCCATATTCGCCTTCAGTCTTTGGCCTTGACCGAGCACAACGAGACTGCCGATTTGAAATGATCAAAATTGTCAGAGAAGTCGACGCCGTTGCCGACAATCCCCAAGTGGCCGTTGACCCGACACGTAGCAATCAGTTTCTCAGTCCCGTAATCTTTCGACAACTGATTCCCTCGGCGGAGAAAGTCGACCCGGTAGCCATGAAAAAAGAGATTGCGGAACTAAAGGGCAAGTTGAAGTCGGAAGAGAGCATCGTCGAGTCGCTCAAGTCCGACAATGCGACACTGGAGACAAAACTCCAAGCCGCCGAGGCTGAACTCAAGAAAGTCACCGAGAATCGTGATTCTCTACAAACAAGTCTCGGCAGCGCCAATTCCAAGGTTGAGACCCTCACGGCGGAGGTGAACGACGCTGAGAAGCTTGCCACTTCATTCGCCAAGAAAACAGAGGCTCAAGTATCTGAACTAGAAAACGACAAATCAGATCTCATCTCTAAGCTAAAAGATGCTACTGCTGGCTTGAAGTCGCGAGATGGCACTCTTGCGGTCCTCAAGTCTCAGATCGACGCGTTTAAGAAGGGCAAGGAGAGCCACGCCGAATTGAGCAAGCTCCTCTCCGCCAAGACCAACGAGTTGAACGAGCTGCAACGGAAGTTTGACGCGGAAGTAGAAATGAGAAAAGCAACAGAGGGGCGTGAGGCAAAGGGAGCAAAGGAACTCGCCGATGCGAATTCTTTGGTGCAGACGCTTGAAGGTCGCAACCAGGAGCTTGACAATAGTGTCTCGACGCTCAATGAGTCACTCAACCAACAGGAAAATGAAGTTTCGGCTAAACAGAAAGTGGTAGATGAACTTAAGTTGGAAGTAGATGGCCTGAAGCGGGAGGCAATACCGTCCTGGGACGCTAGAAATACTCTCGATCAAGGCTTCAATGGACGAGACGTTGCCATTGTGAACATGGCCTCCATGGAGGACGGCCATTCCGGCACCTGTCTTGACATGGGAGCCTCAGGTGAGTTACCTCCTTCCGATGATCTACAACAAATAACTTACCTTCTTCGTAGACAGGACTCGTGCCCACGGCTGGACCTTCAACGTTCGATACAACTACCAGAAGCTGACGCTGAAGAAGGCGGAATCTTCTCGAGTCTCACCTTGGTACATCATGAACGAAGATCGCTACCTCTACTGCTTCAACGACGGGAAAACGCTCATGTCTGACACTTCTCACGATCAGCCTTGGGGCTGCTGTGTTTGGTGGATCAAGAAACTTGACAACACCCGCGGCTACATGTAAATTCTCGCCCTGGTCCTAATCAAGAGCTTATAATTGCTGTTTGATATTTGGCATTCTAACAAATACTGTGCCACAGAATTGAAAATCGTCAATATCAATGCCTAGATCTGGATAACCCCTGGAATCACGATAATGGGTATGCTAATGGCAGAAATGAAAGGAAGGCTCTGCTAACCACGAAATACAGTCGACCTCTCCGGATAGCTAACAAGGACGAAAGGAGTGACAATCAAATCTGGTCTATTGTGACCCTGTGAGAATTTAATTTCATTCTTTATAATCAGTGTTGCGGGTAGGAGTACGCGATCAGTGTAGGTGTGAGATTGATTTTTCTCAATAGCTTTTAGCTTTACTCGAATGCTCGCCGACGGGACTGCAGCCAGATCCAGGTATCGGTGCGATAACTGTCTAAATATCCACATTTAACCTTGATCCCATCTTGACACGAACAGCCTAAAGAGTTGTAAACTCTATAATTCTTATCTACACCTGGCCTTTCCAGAGACTCTTCTTCACTCTTCCGAGGCCGATCATCTGCCCAATTTCCGCCCAGAAGCCGATTGTCTCTCCTTGGAAGCTTTCCTCATATGCGTCAATCATGGGCCGCTCCCAAACTAAATCTATCTCCTCAGGCTTCAAGATTTTAGTTCGCTTGACTAGTTTCCAGCCGATATAAAGGATCGGGGCGATGAGTTGCATGGTATAGTTCTGGAAAAAGGCGGTGGTACTCCAGGGGTCGAAGGCGGTATATCCATAGAACAAAAGAACAGTAACCATAACAATGATGCCAATCCATGCAGAATAAGGCTGAAACCAGCCACAATAGGGCAAAGTTTCGCGGCTGAGGCCCTGTACCTTACAGGCACTATAGAAGCGGAGGAAGGTAATGCAAATAACGAGGTAGTTGATCAAGGCGCCTGCTGTAACAAGGCTGATCAGCCAAGTCAAGACAGTAGCTGAGCTGTTGGATGTTTGAAGGAAAGATAGAAATGGGAAGCATATGGTAACGGCAAACGCATAGATAGGGACACCTGATCTGGTCGTGCGGCGTAAGATTGAAGGTGCGCGGCCATCCAGGGCGAGACCGTAAAGCGAGCGCGTCGCACAGTAGGTAAGGGTATTACCAGCCGAGAAAATAGATGTCAGAATCAGTGCGGTAACAAAGTGCGGCAGCACGCCAATGCCCATGTTGGTCATGGCGATCAGATAAGGGGATGCAGCGGCGCCAGTCTTCAGGCTCGTACCGGCAAGAATGGCTTGTAGGGTCGGGTCGTTCCATGGAAGCACGATTCCAACACACAGTGCCCCAAGGACAAAGAAACATATGTAGCGCCAGTAAATCATCTTGAAGGCGTTCTTAAGGATGATTCGCGGCTGTTTCGCCTCCCCCGCCGCCATTGCGATGTACTCGGGTCCCACGATCGTAAAGGCTGCTGACCAGAGGCATGCCAGAAAGCCCTCAAAACAGCCTAGGGAACCTGTCGTTCGGTAT